>KL281958.1:128773-141803 GCA_000699545.1 Podiceps cristatus
CAGGTTAGTCATCAATATGCAGGGGTGAGGAATGAGTAGTTAGGTATATTTTGGGGTTGACTGGCAAAAGGTTTATTGCTCTTTAAACTAAAAACTCATCCAGTACATTCATACCACTGTTACAACGGGGACCTCAGCCCTCAGGGTGCATACTCCTGGCCTGCAGCAATACTCGGGTCCACTTACACCAATAGGATGTTGCTACTAGTCATCAATATGCAGGGGTGAGGAATGAGTAGTTAGGTATATTTTGGGGTTGACTGGCAAAAGGTTTATTGCTCTTTAAACTAAAAACTCATCCAGTACATTCATACCACTGTTACAACGGGGACCTCAGCCCTCAGGGTGCATACTCCTGGCCTGCAGCAATACTCGGGTCCACTTACACCAATAGGATGTTGCTACCAGTTTTTCACTCATGGAGCCACGCTTTTAAGTGACCTGATTTCCGAGTCTTAGTTTAAGCAGGTACAGTCTCATTAAACATTTACCTGCATTGCAGCAAAACTCTGTGTGTGCAAAGATTTGTGTGAACAAAACATGTTACCATGCTACACTTTGCATTACTGGAAAATGATGGCTCTTCTGCTGCATGGGGTTTGGATCTGAGAAATCAAAATCCCAAAGGGAAGATGTGTATGCCAAACCTTCTCTTTTAAAGTCAGTGGGGTATTAACAAACTTTATTTTTCAGATCCATAGTTGTAGTCTTGTCCAAACAGCAAAAATAAAATACACTCAAATCCTCAAAGGGCCACTGAACCACCCCTTTAAAAAGGATGATGAAAATTGTCACCCATAATAATGGACTAGCCTAGGAGTGTGATTTTTTTGAAATTCTCCTCTTTCAGCCACAGCCCTTCAGGAACAGCAGAGAAATCCCAAAGGCAGAGCATGTCCACAAAGTGGGTGGTTGATCCTCCTAAAATGCAGAAGTTTGGGGATGCTCTATGCTGGGTGCTTGTAGGCTTGCACATTGTGGCAGAGGGGTGACTTCTTGTGTTTGCTGTGGTTTATTGTCAGCAGAAGACTTTTCCTCCCTAGGTGTGAATAAAAGGATGAATTGAGGAGTACACTTTCCTCCTGCTTTCTCACCCGAGAAGATAGCACTGGATGTTCCCAGCAGCCTCACAAAGTTCATGGGTTTATGGAAACCTCTGTGCTGTCACATGGTTAGTAGCTGTTTATTGTGGTTATTAAACTGTACCTTATTCCTCTAATTTTCACTAGTTCCTGGTTTTACTTCTTTAGTCAAAACCCCCCCCCGTGTTTAAGCAGAGCTGTGTTTTTGTTGTCCTGGATGCCATGTGCTATTCCACCTTGTATGCAAGGTCTTACTGGATGAATGGAACACTCACTGACTTTTTCTTTTTTGTGCTTCACATTTTTGTACAGAACAGGGCAGGAACACAGGTGACAGGAGAGCAGAAGTCTGCTGATCTGCAAGGAGCAATGTTTAAGAGGATGTGTCCTGGGCCAGGACCCAAATGCGTGGCAATAGTTTGCTGAGGCTCTGCTAGCAAGCCTGGGAATGACTGTGATGCCCTCTGTGCCATTCTGGATGACAGAAGATTTATGCCCAGGCCACTTGCAGACAGCTGCCTACAGTGGTGCAGGTCCAGGCAGAAAGCTACACCTTCAAGGTTTGTCCTCATTTCCTATTTTCCCTGGAAACAATGGAGCAGTAATGTATAACAGCATAGTTGAGACAAGAAGAAATATGGCCAAATTTCAAATGCAATCATAGTTCTATGATTTTTTAAATTATTACTTATTATTAAATCAATGGCACTGCCCAAAGCCTCCAGTTTTATGGTGTTTGCTGCTCTTCAAACACATGCTGATGAGATATCATGCCAAGACATCCCTCCTTTATTTGGATTTTGAAGCCATGCCTCACTGCCAGTTATCTCAAAACACATACTGAAACCTGTCCCAGGCAGCTCTAACCTGAATTCTTTCCTCGCATTGTTTGGGGTCTGCTAGTCTCTCTTCCCGTGAGCCTGGGAGATGAGTTGGCAGGCTAAGGGCAGCACCAAAGCTTGATAACAAGCAAGCCCCATCCAAGCCCCACAAAAGTCAGTGGGAAGGCTTGGGAGGACAGCTGTGGTTTTGACTCAGGCTCAGAGATACTAGAAAATAACAAAGGGGACAGAAGGAAGTAGCTTGGTCAGCTTTGGGGGTTATTCCTCCTGTCTTTTAAAAGGAATAAATATATGGGTTTTGTTAGGAATTTCTCTGAGAAGTTGTTCGTGCTCCCAGTCAGCTGTGTGATAGCAATGAGCCTGTGTGATGAAGGCAGAGCAATTCTGGGCTTACAGGTTTAAACATCCTTTTTCAGTATAGTTCATTGCAAGGAACTGTGAGTCACCAGTCTTCTCTCTAACACGCTGGTCTGCTCTGCGTAAAAGCATTCACACACTTTGCTTAAGCATGAGGATCACACTGACAAAGAATGATAGCTCTGCTTAAGTAGTTAAGTTGGTTACTTATTCATTTAAATATATGTGGATCAAGATAGTTTTCTGTGATTTAATGCAGCTGCCAAACCTCTGATTCGTTTGCAACTCTTATTGTGTCTTGTCTTAGTCTTCCACACAAAAGAATGCAGACACCATTTCACTGACAATTGCTTTGAAAATAGCGGCCCTCTGTAGCACCTCCCAAAGAACAGGCAAGAGACGGCATTTCATTACTTTATTTCTGCATGAGTAAACTGCACACCCATGATCTCAGCACTCACTGTGCCTGTAGAAATGCACAAGAATAGTACTATTCTAGGTAAAATATACATATGTGGGCCTAGTCCACAGGCAGCACTTACAAATCAGGTTAGGTTTTATGCTTTTCAGAAGTTCATCTACCTAAACAAGGCAATTATCTGTCGTCTCCTTCTCCTAACTAGTGCTGCACAGGTGAGGACCCACGTGGTTGCAGAGGGCAGAGAGGGATGGAGCAAACTCAGCATGTAGCATTTGTTGAAATGGCTTAGAAAAGGATCTTACAACTTGAAGATGATATTGCAGCCATTCAGTGGTGCTGCTTCCTTCTGCCCCTCCCTACATATGCAAACAAAGCAAATTCTATCTCCCAATTTGACCCACTGTTTTCAGATATCTTGTACTATTTTTCAAAGACCTTTTCTATTATTTTTGTTGATCAGAAAGCAAAAAGATAAATAAACTTGCAAACCAGACAAGGTCAAGTGTTAAAGTTGTCTGACAGGCAGGAAGTTTACATCCCATCACCAAAGCAAGAGACTTGACTCTTTTTTTGGCCAGTTCAGTGTCACATTTTTTGAGGTCCTGAAAAATATAACTGCTGTGCAGAAGAAGATGTGTCTCCCCTGTATCTCAGCTATCCTGAGGGGTAAGAATGGTTCAGAGTGAGGATTCTCTACTCCACATATAATGTTTGTTTGTAAAATGGTTTAAGATTCTCAAATCAAAAGGATGTGTGGACCACATCCACAAATATATTGCATTAAGACATGTAGCTATAGATGTATGTAGACAGGAAAAAAAAAGCAGAATTATTTACTTGAACTTTGTACAGTTCTGCACAGTGTTAAACCTCATTAAAATTCAAAATTGCATTTTAATTCTACAATTCAGTAAATTACCAGCAAGGCACACTCTGCCAGCACTGTTGTGTCACCAGGGGAGCTGAGCATTGTCCCAGACAGCAAGTGGTGGCTGCAAAGGAAGTGCTGGTAAGTCAGGTGGTGCTGAGCCTGGAGAGTGTGCACATATGAAAATGGGTCCAACTAAGATCCTTACCCAAACACGTGAGAACTACAGCCTTCTTGCCTCCTGCCTCACGAGTCAGAGGGCAGGAGCGTCATCATTCCTGCCGCCCACTGCCTGGGAGCAAGGAGGGGCAGGGACGGCACCGGTCAACATTCAGGTTTTGTAGTGGCATCACCCAGTTGTCACCTGCCCTGTTCCAGCTGGGACAGGAGCCACTGAAGCACAAGCACTTCCGTGCTCAGCATACCCCTGTTCTGGCTGGACCACTCCATCCAGCAGTCCAGGGTGTCCCGTCCACCTCATCCCTCACAGCTCACTGAGAGCACTTGGCCTTGGCTTTCCAACTCTGCGGTCTCTTGACTCCTTTGCTTTCAGCCAGATGCCTGCTTGGATGTTGGGATCAAAGCGTCTTTGACCGTAGGTGAAAGAAAAATGCACAAGACAAGCTCCCTGAGAAAAGGCAGACTGATGACTATGTTGTCTGTTGTATGTATAAGTATAGACTTTCCTGGCATTCCTTCTAACTGTTGGGATTGTGCTCTTGAATTTCTAAATAGAAATATGCTGAAAAAACTGCTTTTTCACCCAATGCTGCGCAGCCTGTCCTTTCTGATGCAGGTGTCTGTGAAATGATTTATGTACATTTTAGCATAAGACCAGGTAAAGGTATATGATTGGATACCTTCACATCCCACAGAAGCTTCTGTTGCTCTGCACCATTCGGGATTTGCCCCATTTCTATGATGCATCTCACCTGTCCAACTTCAGTCCATAATAAGAAATTTACTGGAGAGTATCTAAAGAAAAGCTTAATACCAGTGGAAAAGGTACTCAGTAGGTCTACAAGAGACGTGGTGTCAGAGATGTCTAAGAGCAGTCACAGCTGGACAGTAAACTCTAATGATGGCCTGGATTCCCCCATAGTTGTTATGGTTATTGCTGAAAACACCAGAACACGCAGCCTTTGGGCCCCTGTACTCAGGAGTTAGATGCTACATCATGCAATGCCTCAAGTATCAGTGGATTTAAGGATAACAAATTTACTGTACTTGGGTGTGTTCTCCACAGAATATTTCCTTTAAAATCATTGCTATAGAAGAGTTTATCTTAGGGAAAAAAAAAAACAACAAACCAACAAAACCAAAACAATCTCAGTGTCCTTGTCTGATACCTCCAAGTGAATCACTAGTCGTTCCTGCTCACTGATTTTTTCCTATCTGCAAATGCTTTAAACTCAATCTATGATCTGAAGAAAACAGGCAGTGTACTTTCTTTTGCATCAGTGTGCTAAGAAAGATTCTGCAATCGGATATTATCTGACACAATGATTAATTGCATTGCTGCATGAGTGCAAGTGGAATTCAGGTCCATCTCCCATCCCTGCATTTGCCTCTCCATGTAATAAAGGGGGTTTGTTTTGTTTTTTGGAAAAAAAGCTTGGCTTTTGTCAAGCATGGAGCTTTGACTTGAAACTGGGTCTGCTGATAGAGTTCCATTTTTTACCACTTTACTCCTGTAACCTTAACTACCTTTTTTTTTTAAGAAAACTGAGATCAGCCTCATTGATGATATTAAATGAGTCAGAGACGTGTCAGAGACTAGAAGTGTGATAGCTGTTCTCCTGCAACCACAGGCATCTAGCTAGTATTATTTATGTACCATCAACAGCGGGACATGCTCAGACTTGAAGGACTAGTGCTGACCTTCCCTTGCTAATCATTTATACACTCCTTGTTTTGAGTGCTCCACCTTAAGGTTTCTCATGACTCACTTTCTATCTGGAGTGAACAAATAAATCCTGAAGGACTCTGTACATTTCCAAGTGTGTAGCCTGTCCCCTCGTACTCGCCTTGTTCTCAGGAACAGAAGATCTCCAGGTAGTAGTGCTACTTATTCTGGTGTGACCTCAGAGCCGTAGGACTTAGACAGCTGTGAGGACGGTGGTGTCCAGGGTGTTGTAGGCTTCTCTTGCTGAATGTCAACCCAGCGCTCTCACGGGTGCTACGAGGAAAGGATAAAGCTCCTCTGCTCTTAGAGACAGGGAAGTTGGACATTTATAGTTCACCCTCCAAACAGGGAGCCTCAAGTGTTCAGACAGATACCTCGTCCATAGTCAAAGGCTTATTGAAGCAAAATCAAACCTGATTGTATCTCATAGGGATGTGTATATATAATAATGTATAACATATATGATATATATATATATATACACAATATAATGTATATTATGTTATTATATTTTGCAGTTCTACCCTAGATATATATTATACATTGTGTGGGTATATATGTATGTATACCCATATATAGATATATATACCTGTATATACATATGCATATACACATATATGTACATGCATATGGATATACATATATGTGTGTGTGTTTATAAACACACATGCATTTTTTAAACCATTTTTACTCATTGTACATGGCTGAGAGCTCTTAAGGTGACCCACTGAATGGGCACTTGCAGACTTTTTTTAGCTGAAGGGCACAGTGAGTTGAGGAGCCCTGCATCTGGGTTGTTCTGACCAAAAGCGTCACGCTGGACACTCAAATGCTGCGGCTGCTCCTGACAACCCTTATCCCCTCCGTATCGACTGGTCCATCTGCTAAGTGGGGCTGTAGCGCTGCACCCTGCCGTTGCGCTGCTTTTGGGAGAAAGCGGCAGTAAATAGTTGCAAATACTTTGAACATTCAAGAGTGTACAAGGCTGAATATTATGAATATTACAAATATTAACAAATATAGCAATAATGGAAAAGCACCAATATGATCATCAATGAGACAGGCAGCAGCTCCCAAACAAGACAATGAGCTTGAGAAACTTAGCAGAAGCAGAGATGAGAGGACATAGGTACAAGAGGGTGCAAGGCCATACCATCTTGTTTTTGTCCCTTCCTTGTGTAGCTGTTCCCCAAGAGGCATTGCAGAGAGGTGGGGTGGGTGGGAAGGGCCTCCCCACTGAAGGTTTGCGGGGAGCTTTGGACAGAGCTAGTCTGCCTGGGGCAGGGTTGTCTTGGCTGCGGGGTCAGAGGTGGAGGGAAGGGAGGAACATCTTTTGGCTTATGTTCAGCAGAGACTGTGGGGCTGGAGCTTAATTGTAGTGACTTGGGATAGGCCAGCAAGGGTGGGGGACCCATCAAAATGTCATTGGAAAGAAGGAGGGAGGCTTGATCTAACACACTAAGAGCATTGCTGCCCTAATGGTCCCTGGTCGAGACACATCTAATGGGACGGAGCTTCACCACAGCAGTCACAGGGGAGCAATGTTAGAAGTAGGGCACTATGGGTTGGTCCAGCATGAGGGAGTAACTTAAACTGCAGGACTATGATGCAGAGAAGGATGTGGTTCTTTTAATTCCTTCCCCTGTCCCATTGTTTCCTTCCCAGGCGCACACAAAATCTTCCTCTGCCCCTCCCTCCCAGCTCAGCTTTTCTCCTCTCTTTGGCTTTTTGTCCTTTCCCTGTTGTAGAGCCAAGCTCACCAGTGTATACCCACGCCCAGAGCAGTAGGGACTTTCCCACATTGAGTTAAATTTGCCTTCCTTTGGCTGTTTCTCCCTATCTGGGACCCATATGTTGAGCAAAACAATTGTAAATGGGGTTAGTTCATTACTTTGGCATGGGGTGGCAGGAGGCAGGGACAGCAATGGATTCTTCAGAAAAGGTTGTATTTCACAGCCGTGCCTATTAGTTATGCTGGGGGCTTCATTTTCATGAACTTACAGAGCCCAGTCACAGGACAAAGCTGTACATGGGAGCCCGGGTTACCAGTCCCCTCCCTATCAGACTGGAAGGTGTTGGGAAGGTCGGGGAGTCACGGGCGTGCAGACAGATCTTGCCTGCCTGGGATGTAAAGGACATGACCTGTCCTGCCATGAGCTTTTAGAGCGAAACTCTCCCGGGCTTCAGAAGACGCTTTATGTGCGTGTAAGGAACCGTGGCAAGGCCAGGGCTAGATTGCTTCACATCGCCAAAATACGAATTCATACATTCATCCTAGAGCAAGGCTTGTGCAACAAGACAAAATGGAATAACATAAAAGCTGGGAGCCAGAGCACGCTGCAACGTCACGGGAGAAAATACCCCAACAGCCCCACGGGAAGGTGACGCTGAATCTGCTGTCAGATTAATCAAGGTTTTTCCTTTTTTACCACAGGCAAGACCTTAAAGCTTTCCTTTGCGTGCTAAAGATGCCACCTTTGACACTGAGAGGTGCAGTGCAGTAGAACTATGTCTTTTAATGGAAGTTCCCAGGTGACATGCCAGTGCTCTGCAAACAGATAAATTTATGGTCTTTCAGGTACAAACAGGCATGATTTGTGATCCAGGGGAAGATGTGGTTCTTTCCATTCCTTCTTCCTGCCCGCTTCTAAGCCTTCCAAAGCACACGTGAACATGGCCCAGTGATGTGATCTTCCCAGGGCTGGTAAACAATATTCCTATTCTAAATTACTTGAGTATCTTCAACAAAAATTAGTAAAATCCCCACAAGCACAGGCTATTAATCATTCTTCAAAATACAAGGCTAGCTTCACTGGTATAACTCAAGAATTCCAGCAACTGTAAGGCTTATCTCAGATCTCTGCTGCTGAATCTGTGCTCTTTTGTTACCAACTCCAATTTAAAACTTTGTAAACATTGAACAGTTTGTAAATGGGGAAAAATTCCTCTCTCTAAGTTTGAAATATATTTTCCCATACTGATCTTACACCGGAATAGGCAGTGTTCACGCTGGAAAAGGACCTGATTCCAAGTTCTTGTGCTGTGCTGAAAAAACCACATCTCTCCAGACAGGTGCAGACAGCCCTGAACTTGCTTTGCCCATGCTTTGCGATGTCTGGATGCGTGCTGGCTCTACAGCTGCCTTGCACAGCACAGCACAGCACCCGAGCCTCGCCATGTGCTCCCAGTAAGACCAGGAAACTGGAGAACAACATTTTTCTGAAACCTCCTTGGGTCTGACAGCAAAGAGCATGACTGTTCTGTGGTCTTGTGATGCGTCTGACCATATGGCCATGCTCACGTGTGCAAAGCCAGCTGCCATCTCGGTTCCAATACTATAAAAATAAAAAAAATTAAAGGCACACTATGTCCAGCAGCAGCCCCAAGGTGTGCTGGAACAGGTGTGCCAAGTGCAGTGATTTATAATGAAGCAGAAACTTGTAGCCCTGTTCTTTTGACTGTTTTCTGTCCGCTGGCTCAGAGAGAAGTATTTGTGGCATTCTCGTTGGGCCCATAGTTCATAGCATTATTTCTCAGAAACTAAACGGGAGTGCTTTTCGTACGATTTTCGCTACTATCTATGGGTTTTTTTTCTGTAATAATACTATAAAGCCTCTGTGTTTCAGGGAGACAGGGAGATGCAGAAACTGCTGCATGCATGGTAATACTTACGAAGTCTTGTGCTTAGCTATTTCTCTGCCTGCCTGGTAACATCCTGTATGGTTTGTTTGCTTCCTCTGTTCAAGCATCTTAAAATGCCTGGTAGTCCAAACTGGCCGGGAACAGTAGTGTTTTGATTAGATTGACCGATAAACAAACTGATAGATAAATAAACAAACAGGTTTTAGGGCACAAAGGTCTGTTTCCATTCTAAAGAAATCTTCCAGAGAAGCAGCCATTTTCAATGGTAAATTCGGGCTGTGTGTTCGGGTAACCAGTGCAGCGTCCGTTGGTTCTTCCAGGCTACCGGGGAGGCAACCAGTGTCTCCTCGCTGCTGCAGCAAGGCAGACTGAAGCCCTGAGAGGTGGTTTGGCTTTCTCAAGGCTATGTGCCAGTTTGGGGAGCTCAAGGAAGTCCTCATCCAGGACTCCCAGTCTTTTCTAAGTCTGGAAAACCACATTTTCTCCTCTTGTGGCCAGTATTGTCTCAGCAATATTTTTGATTGCTCTCATACAAAGCCTCTTTTTTCCCTGGGATGTTAATGTTGGCATATAGCTGTTTACTATCAGCCTTCTCCAGAAAATTTAAGTTGTTCTGAAAAGGGAATTAAGTAAGGAAGATTTACTACAGTTTAAAAAAGCCAGCACTTGCAACGCACATCCCCAAAGGAATGCTTTGTGATCCAAAGTATCATTGCCTATCATTGCATTGAGAATTCTTCCTTAGTCAAAGCCTTTCCATGTTTCTTCCTAGGATATTAATGTGGATTTAATTATCAGTTAAAGCATCTAGTGAGATAAAACGTGCTTCTAAAAATAGCCTGAGTGGAAGGGACATCAAGCTATTTATCTTGCTTTTTTAGTGGTATTTTTTTGAGCATTGGTAATTACGCAGGTTATTGGTTTTGCCTCCCCTCCAATAACAAGGACAAAATTTGGAAGAGTTTCTCATCAGTCTTGGGAGAACAAACAAGAACGAGATATCTTGTTCCCTGCACAGGATTCATTCTAAATTCATTGTTATTTCCAGGTAACCTCTTCATCTGGCTGTTTGTTCTGCTGTCTCCCTGGCTCTATGTTGTTAACCTGAAGATCGTTAGCGATAGTTGCAAGGTGGCTCAAACGTTACCATCCTAAGGCTGAGCTAATGGAAGTAAAGGACACTTTTTCCAACTTTCTGAATAGGAGTGCTGCTTGCCGTTACCATGGCTGGCTGTGTCCTTAAATTGCAGATCAAAACATTTCCAGAGTCCGGCGTCCTTCTCCAAGGTCTCCAGAGCCACAGCTGCGATGGCCGGGGCTGTTGCTTGGTGGTGCCAAGCTGGTGCAAAGCTGCTCGTCATTATCCCACTGTACAAATGCACCAGAAGTCGGCCGTGAACATGGGTGACTGTCTCTGTCAGCCCAACGAGAAATGTGCGCTTGGTGCAGGTGCATGCCGTGGCAACAGCCACACGTCGGGGCTGCAGCCACCCTCCTGGCAGGGCATGGGGTCCCCTCTCAGTTCAGGGGACTCTTGCACTCCCGGCCAAGATGAGGCTTTGGCGTGGCACATGTATTTTAGAAACACAGATTTCAAATTATTGGTTACCTCAGACTTATTTCCTACTATGGACAATCCTAAAGGATAGGTAGAGCCTCCTCTGTCCCTCTCTGAGGACGCTGTGGAGCAGGGTAGGCCCAGATGTCACTTCAAGGGACGTTTTTATTTCTACGTGACATGCTGTGGCAGCGGCTGTTACTTGCAAAGCAAGCTTATTCTGTTACGGACCTTTTTTTTCTTTCTTTGTAGTTTAGTTAAAGTAATTGTGGATGTAAGTGTACAGCTGCCTTCTATATAAGAAAAAAACCACTCACTGTCTGCTGCAAGCAGGCAGGAGGCCGCCCTGTCAGCGCTGCTACCCGATGCAGCCAGGGCTGGCTCGCCCGCAGACCGGCACATCCTCAGCCTCGCAGCGGCAGAGCCGTCTGGGGTGCTTTGTGCCAACCCCTTCAGCTGCCGCCAAACCCTCGCAGGCCCAGCGTTGTCCCAGTATCGTGGGGAGAGCCCTCGGGGAGGTGGTCTCTCCGCTCCCGGCAAGCCCCCCGCCGAGGCAGGCATCACCTGGCCGCCCACCTTGGCCGCTGGGCGATTCCTGGCGGAGGTGACTCACAGGCAGGGAACCCTGCGAGGGCCTGGCACATGCCTGCGCTGAAACGCTGCCTACAGCCTCCTGCCTCTGCCCAGCTCGCCCTTCCTGCCGCCTTTCCCCCGGGGTCCTAACTCCCGACTTTGTTGCTCTATAAACATAATAACAATAATTATTCTCTCATTGGACACATAGCCATCCTCTTTGTTTGCAGGCTTAGATAAATATCATTCAAATCATGGAGTCTGATTCATGAGTCAGGATGATGGCAGCCCTCCAAAACCTCCTTGCCCATGGAGAGTGTGTTTGTGTGAGAGAGATAGAGAGTTTCACTGTATGAAGAGTTAGAAACTGGAAGCCAAGTGAATTAAATACAAAGCAGATAATTATGTGTAATTCATTTACTGACTAATGATTGCACCTGGTACGGAGGTTTATGAATTCATTTGACTCTGCATAGGTTCTCAAAAACAATCTCCCTGCTACGAGATAAAAACTAGGCTGACATTTCTTAACAGACCTGTATTTTTAGTGTTCTCATAAAATTCTGCCTTTTTGTTCCTTCCTTATTTTATCTCATGACGTTTCACTTTTCCTGGGTTCACCTGGTGTCTCTTTGACAGTGACAATTGCTCAGTGCTGGTCTGGGCTGGGTGTCACTGCAGAATGAAGCCATCACTCTGCTCCTGAAAGCCAGGCAGCGCAATTAGCCACGGTGCTTATCTCCCATCTGCTGTGGACAAACCTTGCCACGGAGACTGTGCCTTTGGCAGGGGAGCGGCAGGTCATGGCCCCCCTTCCCCTTCTGCTGGGATCTCGGGCAAATTGGCACTCTTTTTATGGTGTCACCAGTTGTCAGCCCAGCCTGATGCCATCAGCCCCTTCGCTGAACGCCGGCAGACGGTACCAACCTTCACCTGCCAACGCTGGGGCGAGCCGCAGCTGGGCACGGTGTCTGCGGTTCCAGAGCGGTCTGAGCCATGCCGGGCAAAGGAACCTGCCCGAGGCCTCGCTCCACGCTTGCAGCAGCGGAGATGCTGCCCAAGGCAACGCACCCACCGAGGGGCAGAAGCAAAAGAGCTCTCCCAGTTGTGCTTCCTGTGCAGTCACTAGGCATCAACTGGGGCCCCTCTCCCAGCCTGTTAATGTGCTAAAGGCCACTCGCCTTAATCATTCCCTTCACCCCACAAATAAAACTAATTGCTCAGGTCCTCTGTCATGGCGGTTGGTCAAATCACCCGACCATTGGCCGTGCATCCTGCTGAGACTGTCTGGACCACATATAACCGGGATCTGGTTTTTTATTAGTCAGTTTAAGCACCAGGTGCATGAGAGGTAAAATGTACAGTGTTTGTGCATGGGGGAGAGGGCTATGTCTGCAGGCACTGGATGAACGTAGATTTCTCTGAGGTGCCCTTTAAAACAGGAATGACATATAAGGGAAAGGGGAAGTTATCTGGCAGTTTGAATAGAGACTATTTAATAAATCATGAGATGATCACACTGAAGGAAGAAAACTCAATAAGCTGACTACACTTACATATACTTTCTAGCATGATTTGCCATTGAGTGTTTACTGAAGTGTAACACGGTGAAGCTGAGCTCATGGCTGCCAAAATAGCTGTAGTGGCTGATGTAACTCCCTTTGCTGCAAGAACACGCACTTGGAGGTGTCTCCTTGGAGCTGTCATCAGCCTCGGTGGGTGGTGACAGGAGAGAGTGACCTGAACCGGCTGCGCAGCCAGCAGTCCCTCCGCAGGGCGCC
>KL281959.1:3713-20312 GCA_000699545.1 Podiceps cristatus
AATTCCACTGCATGCTGAAAAAAAAGGTTGGTATCTATCAAAGAGTTTTATGTGCCCAAAGCTTCATCAAGGTCACATGATGTAAGTGGGAACTAAATTTGAGCATTACATCATAAGAACTGTCTGTCATACTCTCACTATCCTGAGGCCTCATTACCATTTCTAGCGGCTTCTAAGACCTCCCTTTTCCAAATTAACCTTTATAGCTTCCTAATAGGAGCTAATTTCTTCTCTTACCTGTACTAACTCTTGGGGCTTTGGCAATATAATAGTCTTTGCAGCTGACAGCCTTTTATGTTATATGAGTAGCAAATACCTTTTTATCTCAATGAAGCAAGTTGATTTGGGTTTTTTTTTTTTTGTGCTTTTCCTGGAAACTAGCACAAGAAGATATGAACAGTAATCATTGTCAATCCTAGTGAGAACTGAAAGAATAACTTTTATCCCACAAGTGAAAATATTCTTAATTCAGTTCACACAAGAACAGGCATAGGACTTTATCTCCAGGTTAATATAAGTTCAAAGACCTGTTTTAGATGTTAACTTTCTAATGGACCACCTTTATGACAGCATGAAAGATATTTATAATTCTATATTTAATATTTTTCTATGGAAAATTTGAAGATTGGCTTAGTCCAGGCTAAAAGTTTGTATGTATAGTACCCTGCACTAAGATAATGATTACAAAAATAACATGAAGTTGGAATTGATGAGCCTAGATAGGTGTGTTGTAAATGAGACTTAACTGGAGTACAAAATAATAAAAACATATGTTACTTCAATTTCACTGTTTCTTTGAAAGAGACTTTGGAGGAGGGCACATCATAATGATAGAGATAAGTAACGGTGAAATTTCGTGGTCCTCATCTCCCACTGTCCTTGCATCCTGTTTGGTGGTTGAACACATGATGAATTGCTGCGTTTCTGATCTGTAGGGAAGAATAGGGGGTGGAGGGAATTGGTGGCTTAGCAGAGTTCGGAAGCAAAACAGATCCCTTCTGCAGGATCTTAATTGTTAAATTGCTAAACAGGAGCATGTACCTGGGGACGGACATTTCCAGGGGCAGCTTGTAGTTACACCTGACTGGATGTAGTGGGAAAATATGTCCTGAAAGGAGTGACTGTCTCAACATAGCTGCTGCTCCTGTCCTTTCCTGAAACCTACCCAGATTCGGTGGGATGACTTCGTATTTTCTTAATCTTCCATCACAGCTGTGTTCACTCATGGAGACGGGAACAATAATTTTGCTGTCACCACTGAAGGTGGCAGAGCTTGAAAACTACTTTAAGTGCAGGACATGGGCTCCTGCTGTCTTTCCTTTCCCCACATCCTCTTTTCTGCCTTGACTTTATTCCTAGCCTTTTATCTTTTTGCCTTTTTCTTTTTTTTTTTTTTTTTTTTTTTAAATAGTCAAGACGCTCCCTGCCTCAGTGCTGCTGTTGCCAGTGAGACAACCAAAGACAAAATGTTAAATCCGCTGCCGCTTGAAGCTGGTCAGGTGTGGTACTGTGTAATAAGGTTGTGTGCTCTGGCTGTTTCTCCACCAGTGAGCTTGCAAATGAAAGTTGGGAATGAAACAGTGTTTTCTACTCTTAATGAAGTTTTCTGTCTTTTTTTAATGTGCTTTTGCTATGAAAGTATTGTTGGAATAGATCAGCAATGGCTCCAGACTACCTCAACTCATTTTGCCTCTTCCCAAATTAGTTGAATTGACCTTATGTCCAACATTATCTAGAAGACCACAAAACAGGATTTTCTTCTATCAAAATAACAACTAATAGGAAGGATAATTAAAAAATAAGGACTTTATTTAAAACGTTATAATTTGGATTCTCTCAGTATCTTGAAACTTCTGTAGAATTAAATTCTTCAAATACAACAGCTTCCTAAAAGAAAGGAAGGATCATAACTCCAGTTACAGAATGTAGTTCAGATACAGTGTGCTGATTTTGAGTTAAGGACAAAATATGTGTTGAATTAGCCAGTTCCACTAGAGGGCACAGCTGTGTATAGAAAAACAAAAAAGAAATACGCTAGTATTCGTTTTTCTGGAAGTGCAAGTATCTTAAATGAGCAAAATGTTACTGATGATGTATTAAATACAATTCATGGCTTATTTCATCTCAGAAGTGCACCTTAAAAAACAGTACTGGTTTGAATGGCATCAAGCTCAGTGTGTAGTGGCCATCCTGGTATTTGACATAGTCGCAGTGTTGCTCTCATAAGCTCCTTTCTCCTGGTTAAGCAGGGTGGGGAGATCTGTGATACACTGTTTTCCTTGTATTTTTATGGACAATGCAGATATCTTCAGAAAAAAAGCAGAGACAAGAGCCTTGTGTCCCTGCCTCCTAGCAGAATACTGGGTTACGCTGCTTCCAAGGACTCTTACATTGTCACTTCTGTTGAACTGGTCTGAGGGGATTCACTTCGTAAGGATTGATTTCAAAAGAAGCCATGCTGCTCTGGCTTTGGGAGGGGGATTCCATGGTCTTACAGGCAGCAGCTGCCTATATCTGGCAGGTTTAGCCTGTTAATTAGAGGATATACTTGTGTAGACTACATAGTTTGTATAACTAATCTTGACCCTGTTGTCAAGGAAATTAAAAAGATGTATTAAGTATGAATGAATGCTGTACAATAACATTTGGAGTATTATTAAGTAGTTCTGTTGTGTCTGCATCTGTTTTTTTTTTGTTGTTCTTATGTGTAATTTTACTAGATTGGGCATTGTATCATATGATTAGATGTTCCCCTAGGCTATAAAGCATAATTGGTTTGTTTGGGGGAAAAGTGATGTGTTTTCCTTGTCATTGCAGTGCCAAAAAATGCTGATGTGACGGTAACTACACTTACGGGGGGGGGTAGTCGGGGAGGGGTGTAGGGGAGAGAAGCCTGCTTGGAGGAGTTCCTGGAGGGACTCCCCTTGTATTGCTGTGTACTGTGTCAGCACGAGGAGGCTCTCCTGGTGTCTCTGCTGGTGCCAGCAAAGCGGCAGAAATGCTGTTTGCGGAGAAGGGACTGCAAACATGCTGAGAAAGTGTTGCCAGTGAATGGGATGTATCATGAAGCACAAGGGGGTTTTGGTCGAATAAAATACACATTTCCCCAGTGCTTACTGCTCTATTTAAGTTCTTCTGTATTACTTTCAATTTTCTATTAACGTGACCAATTTCTGCTCCCCTGGATGTCAGAAGCATGGTTTGAGGGAAGTGGAATGAGGCCCAGAGTGAGATTCTTGAAGGACAAGCATACTATGTGTCAGTTTTATTGATCAGAGGTAATTAGCTCAGCCAGACCCAATTAGGACACACTTTTAGTTTTATACACACAGACATTAATCGCTCATTATCCAAGTGAACTCTAAAGGGAATTACAACAGACTAACAGAATAAAATGGCTGTCCCTTTGTTGTTAATGGAGGAGTTTTCTAGATCTGTATTTGGCACTAAACGGCTAATTTCACTGACTTCCTCTTACATTACATCAGCTTTTATTTTTTGGATTTTTTTTTCATTAACAAGATCTTAATCATCTGTCATTCTGGCCTTTCTGGCGATGAATATCATCCCATGAGTGAATTTAATTGCCTTTTTTTTTTTCTTTTTTTTTACCGTTAACTCCTCCCCTTGTTTGCTGCTCTTGCTTAAGGCAACTTTCATTGAAGCCTTCTGGCTGACTGCCTAGCATTTGGCTAATAATTCTGTGCAGTTGTCAACTTCATACTCTTTCAGTGTTTGAAATGGAATTCTCTTTCCTCACTTTATATGGGTCTGCTGTTTACTGGTCCATTATGCATAGAATCTAATCCACTTATGCTGTAAGTAGCTTGGAGATAGAGTGGGGTTTTTTTGGTTTGGTTTGTTTTTTTTTATCATCACATTATGTTTTATTTATTAAGCATAATTCAGTTTGAATGAAATGAAATAGTCATAATTTTTCTTGTACTGTTGCAGAACTTTCTTATCACAGTGCATTTTGTCAGTTTGATTTATTTTATCTGCCCATTTACAGTTGTGACAACCCAGAGTTGCTTTACTAGCTACAGCAAAAGTACCTCATCCTCCTGGAAGGTACTCCATGTTTCAAGTTACATAGATTCAGGATGCACCTGCGAACTGCATAGGCAAGTTTTGATTTAAAGTGTTGTATGCTCTCTCTCTCTCAATTTTCTTTTTTTTTATTTTCAGGTATGCTTTTCATTTGGAAAGTAGCTGTCATTGCTGGGTATCAGGGTGCATTGCATAGACACATACTGTCCATATGAAAAACACTGAGACAGAGGGGCCAAATGTTCATACTTAGTTGCCTGCAGTTATGGAACTGACTTCTGAGGTCATTAAAAGTGGGATGTGCCCATTCTGACACATCTGAAAATAAGACCACTTCAGGGCCAAATTAAAGGCACTATGTTTGCTTATTGTGGCCTGCATATCTCACTACTCAAATTGGAAAAACTGAATTGGACCTCTTTGTTGATACTGTATTGCTTGGGGATATAGTGTTGGCTTGTGTAGGAAATCTTCATGGTCTGGACTTGCCAGGAATGAGAGAAAGGTTAATGTTGTTCAGACCAAACCTCTGACATGGAATGCATCGGAGGCTTAAAGAGCCTTCAGCAAAATGTCTGTATTAAACTGAGAAAAAGAAAATACATTGCCTTTAGAGATGCATCTGAAATCTCGCTTTTTTCCCAGAAGCAGAGATGAAATAAACAACATTTGTGGCAGAATAAGGGAAATAGGTAAGGCTTGAAAATAGTATTTCTGTTCTCAGAAGAGTTGTAAATGTTATTCATAGCCAGAAAACTTTCCTAGTATGTATATTTTCGTAAGATAGTCCCAGGCTTTCAAATGCTTTAAGAATATCATACATCCTTTCCACTGGGAAAGGACAATAAAAATAAAGCTAGACAGAGTGTTTCCAGCATTCCCTTACAACAAGGAATTTTACTCCTTTCAGAAATTATTTCTTTCAGCACAGTGTATCACACATTGCTTCAATAATTCATGCATTCCACTTTTAACCCCTCAATCGTACATGTATGTTTGCATAGCAATAATATCCATGTCTAGGAGCCAAATACCCACTTGTTCTCATAGAGCAGTTCCATGCCATTTTTGCTGCATGCCTCCAACAATTGTGTGATAAACTAATAGTTGCGGTATGGTTTTATTTTTTAGATTCATTCTGGACTTCAGCAGTATGATAGGAAGATACAAAGACTATGAACTATTCTCAGGTTTTAAACTAGAAAGTTGTTTCAGTCCAAAGATATGTATTCAAGGTTTGGCTTTAAAAGCCTAGCTTTAAGTCCCTTGCTCTTCCGTCTCTGAATCTCTATTAGCTTCATAAAATATCAAGTTTTTATTTATTTGTTTGCTTAGGTATATCTTGCAACCAGCAACTTCAACTAGGAAATTATTTTTAGTGAGTAAGCAATAAACAGACTTAAACACTGCTGTTTGTATTAGCACTGTCTGTACATGGCAGTAATGTTAAGACTTTGCTCACATCTGCCTTAATGTTGCAAAGTCACCTTACGTGTTTAAACAATATATTGAACAGCAAAAAAAGATATTTTAGGAATATGACTTCATACGATGGGTCCTGGTGAACACCAAGTTAAGCATAAGCCAACAATGTGCCCCTGTGGCAAAGAACGCTGATGGTATCCTGGGCTGTACTGGGAGGAGCATTGCCAGCAGGCTGAAGGAGGTGATCCTTCCCCTCTGCTCAGCACTGGTGAGGCTGAGTCTGGAGTGCTGGGTCCAGTTCTGGGCTCTCTAGTACAAGGGAGATATGGACGTACAGGAGAGACTCCAGTGAAGGGCCACAAAGATGATGAAGGGACTGGAGCATCTCTCCTATGAGGAAAGGCTGAGGGAGCTGGGACTGTTCCACCCAGAGAAGAGACAGTTCATGGGAGATCTTATCAATGTGTATAAATACCTGAAGGGAGGGTGCAAAGAGGACAGAGCCAGGCTCTTTTCAGTGGTGCCTGGTGACAGGACCAGAGGCAATGGGCACAAACTGGGAACAGAAGGTTCCCTGTGAACATCAGGAAACATCTTTTTCACTGGGAGAGTGGCCGAGTACTGGCACAGGTTGCCAGGGTAGTTGTGGAGTCTCCTTCCTTGGAGATACTCAAAAGCCATGTGGACATGGTTCATGGCCACCAGCTCTAGGTGGCCCTGCTTGAGCAGGGAGGTTGGACCAGATGGCCTCCAGACGTCCCTGCCAACCTCAACTGTTCTGTGATTCGGTGATGTCTGTATAATCTTATTTGCTTGGAATATCATATTAAAGTTTTCAGCTCCTGACCATTTATGACTTCATTTGTACTTCCTCTTTACTCATATGTACAACTTTTGGAAGTAGCCTGAACACTGAAGACATGCATCTTTGAAAGCAGAGGTTGTTCCAGATTTTATGTGGAAGACTGAGCTAAAACAGTGATTCTTTGATTCTTACTGTAATAGCTTTCTTACTGTAATACCTTTACTGTATTGTTTTAATCAGGTAGTGCTAGTGGTTTTTGCTTCCACTAAATCATCATTGTCTAGGAGTAATTCAGTAATTTCAAATTAGCTCATTTGATACTGTGGGTTCTGAAAATGCTTTCTGAATACCAGTAAATGAAGACTCAAATACATACAAACATACACGATTTCAAATATTCACTAATTATTGATGGAATTGTTTTATAACTAGAAATCAGGTCTTGTCAAGGTCCTTATCCTTAAATATTCATGTTAGTCCCAAGACTGATTTCAGCATGAGATTCCATGAGTTTTTTTCCTATGAAGAGCCTAAATATGACTAAAACAATGTAGTATACGTCGTATTTTATGTATGTAGGTATACATGTGTGTGCATGTATAAATTAGTGTCATGACTGTAATACTTTCATTTTTGCAGTAGTAGAGGAAAATCTTACCTATCTAATTTATACCAGACTTCCACTCAATTTTATTTTTCACAAAAGTTATTTGATTTTCAATAGACCATTCAGTATCTTCACATTGTCAGATAGGCCAAAGAACAGACATTAGGAGATGAAAAACAATCCAGCTTTATTTAGTGATCCTATTGAGTTCATATGAATTGAGTTTACTTACACATATTGGTGATACCATTAGTCCATTCTGTCATTACCAGGGTAAGAATGCATCACCTACTTCCATTCATTCTCCTGTTTGAAAATCCTTTTCAACAGCTCTCACTTTAAATTTCCTTGGTACTATAAAGCAGAACAACTTGCTTTTCATTTCATTTCATTCACAAATGAAACATAGGCTCTTTTTTTTTTTTTTCTCCAGTAAAATGCATCTTATTATAAATAATCATCACTTAAAGAAATGTAGACAAAAAGGCAGGAATCACTTGTGTTAAAGTACATATACATCTTCTGCATAAGAGATTCATACATTCCTTTATCCGAGGCAAAATCTACATTAAGATACCCAAGTAAGTTGTTGTGTGAACAGTGAACTAATGAAATTTTTCAAATTATTTTTTCTCCCACATTCTTCAGTCCTTCCTATCCTCAAGTACTTCTTCCTTCTCCTTCCCATGTCTTTTGCCAGTTTGGCTGAGAATGTGGCAACATATGCTGTTGCTGAAATAATTGTGTGCTGATTGCCTGTTCGTTATATCCATGGTGATTGGCCAACTGGCTGAACTGCAACTGGCTTTTCCTTAGTGGTAGTGCTAATTTTGATCCATCTCTAGCAATCAGTTTTCACAAACTGTATAGGAATTTACTGTCTTTGAGAACTGGGTATCTCCCTGTAGTCTGAAATACTCAATGGCCTCACAGATTTAGGAAGGGGAGGCCTCACAGTACAGATGCATAAGTCTCACTTCCTTGGAAAATCTCGTTCAAATTTACTATCATATTATACTGGCATCTCAGACAAAAAGAATCTGAAAGTCCATCAAAGTTAATAAAATTATCAGAACTATTAGTTCTAACTAAAATTACTCAGGGCAACAGAATGACTTTTAATTTTGTAGTGTCATTAGAGGGAGAACCGTTAGTGAAGTTTAGATGCCTATTGAAGATAGTGAAGTCACATACATGTAACTTAATGGAATATGTTTTTAAAATACTAATATTCTTTTCCAGAGCAAGTGAAAGATGAATCCCAATGCAGCAAAGCAAAATACTCAATTTATAAAATAACAGCTGTATCTCCAAGGATTTTTGAAGTTGCATGAGGTTAAAAACATAGGCGGTATATGGTCAGATCCACTGATAAACAGGCACAAGACAGGTTCTCCCATTTTTCTTAACAAAACTCTTCTCTTTAAGGAACCCATTTAGACCTGAAATGTCAAAGCAGTACACATTTTTGTCTAAGGCCAGCTTGCATCTAGAGTACCTTTGTGTACATAAGGAGTTATTATTATTTTTCCAGTATGGTATCTGTCTTAAGTAATTTCAAGGCACTACATTCCAGACATTGCAGAAAGCTTTCTTCCTGCCTCAGTGACCTGGAAGTCCAAAGCTTGCAGGCTTCAGACACAGAAGTCCTCATCTTCCCTGGAGCAGAGGAACCATCCAGCAGAATTTAATCAGTCTGCAGAGTCTGACAGGTAAACAAAAAAAAAAAATAGTTACATTCTTCCATCAATTATATTCTGTCAGATTGGCATTTATCATTTGAAACACGTTTTTCAATAAATTTTCTATCCAGCTCTTGTAAACAAGAAAAAAGAGTGGAGCTGAATGTTAATATTCCTTAATTTGCTTATTTCTTGTGGTGCCATCTTTTAAGAAATGAATGTTTCATTTTCTTCTTTTCATACGGCATAGAGCTTGGTTGCGTTCATTCCATTTATTAACTGTTCAAGTTATTTGACATAAGAAGCAGGATTCACAAACACTTGAACAAAACTACCATCTATGAACTGTAGCAGTTACCTGTGGTATAGTGCAGCAGGACTGCTTGTTGATAGTGGGAAAATTACGCTTTGTCTTACCTAAAGAAAACTGCTTTCATCAAAGCAATCTTGAGTTTAAGGTGCAATAACTATGATGAAAGCTTTTCAGAGACACGTGCAGAAATGATTGGAGCTGAAGTAACAAATGTCTGCTGGTTTCTGGGATTAAAGTGGTTTAACTGTGTGTTTCTGTGGTGGGTTAACTGTAGCGAAGGACCAAACTCCCACCCAGCTACTTGCTTACTCCCCACTCCTCAGGAGGATAGCGGGAGAAAATAGGAAGAGCAGCAGGCACAAGAAAGCTCATGGGTCAAGAAAAAGGCAGGGCAATTGCTTACCCATTACTGTTGTTACTGTCAGTAAAATCTTCTCTGATACGGGCTTTTTGACAGGCTGCTGGGAATATCTGCTCCAGCGTCATGGAGCACCTCTTCCTCCTCCTTCTCTGACCATGGTGTTCCCTCTGCTGTTTCTTGCTCTTTTTGGTCTCTTTTCCTGTGCCTCTGCAGCATTTTTTGTTTTCTAAAGTATGTTTTCATTGAGGCACCACAAGCAACTTTACTGATGGGTGCAGCTTTGACCTGTTGTGAATCTGTTCTTGAGCCAGCTGGAAAAGGCTGCATCCAGCACAGGGCAGGCCCTCAGCTCTTCCCATAGAGACCACCCCTGCAACTCCCCCTGCTACCAAAGCCTTGCACTTACACCAAATAGATTTTCTTATTCTTTTGCTTCCTTTAATACTAAAATACCAGTAATCATAACTGTAAATAAGAATAATAACTCTATTCAGAATAATCTCAGTATTATGCATGGCATGGGCAGGACTCTAACAGTGAAGATAGTCACTCAGAACTGACATTAAGAGACTTCCCAGTTTCTGTTCTCCCTTCCTCTGCGGATGAAGGCTTTGTATGATAGTCCTTTTCAAAAGTGGGACCCAAGCATAAATTGTTGTCAGTTCCCAACTCTACTACTGCTTAACACAAACAGAACAGTTGAAAAGGAATTTGCATCTAGGTAGGGGGTGATTAACTAAATCTAAACTTTCTAACTAAACTACACTTTCAATAAAGAATTTGGAAATTGTGAGTATTCTCCTGCTGTTTCTCTTAAGGCACTTTCAAAAAAAAAAAAAAAAAAGCCAAAATCAGAACTGCCAGTGAGGTATATACTACAAACACTACAGGGAAATAGTTTTGAGAGGTTAAATGACACTTGGACCAGCGTAGTTAACCTGAACAAATGAAACACACTAGCTTTAGCTTTCAATATAAATGGCAATTGTTTAAAGTAGATGAACTACTAGATAACGAATACTGAAAGCTGCAGCCTGCTATTACTAGCCATTTTCAGAATGAGCAACTTTATGGAAAAGGCTTCAGTTTATCCGAAAGTGTACTTGACACTCAACCAGCATAAACTTTTACAGCTCTACTGAAGTCATCATTGACTAGAAAAGATTAAAATCTGACTGATTATTTCTAGCTAGCTGGATTTTTCTACATTGAAAATTCTCAAAAATGGTCTGCACTAATGACATTCTCATTAAATCTAATGTAATGATAATAACAGAGGTGTTGGTGATTGGGGTAAATGAAGAAACATTCTCACTGGCATCCAAAACTAAATGATTCCCTCTTCTTTTGAAAACTCTGCAATTTGTAATGCCTATTTTTTTTATCAAGTTCATCTCTGTTAATAAGGTCTATAATTATGAAGCAGGAAGGCATAACGAGATTGTCTGATTATAATGCAGGGATCATAGATGAGTACTTCTAATTCCCTAGAGGATGAAGCGCTCTGGTGATGGTGCTAGCATGCTTAGGGCTGCTAGACTGCTATTTCTAAACATCTTTATTTTGCAGGAATTATGTTTACAGGAGCTTAAATTATTAGTTTGGAATGCTCAGCAGCTTTTATTGTAGCTGATATTTTCTTTCATTTTGGTATTAATTTCTGCCTCTAGCAGTAGTATCACAATCTAGTAACAGAGACTCTGTGTGGAGTATCTGTGGAACAACTCTGCTTCTATGGCTGCAGTATGTGGACCCAATCCTACAAGAAGTTAATAATGCAGCTATTTAGGTTTGTTATAACATGGTGGTGTATTTGGATAAGAAAGGCATTGCTACTTCTCCTGATCTTGGGGGTGACTTGAAGCAAATTTTTCAGTTCTCTCTATCTTGATTTCTCTATGTATAAAATTGAGATTATGGTACAGATCTTCAGTCTCTGTTACTTAGGATTCCCAGAAAGTATCCCAAATGCTTTGAGTCGAGAACTGGGATAAGTAGCAACATCCTGTATTTTAGATGTTGTCCTCAGTTCTGAACCAAAGTCTAGCTAAGGGGAAGCTGGCAACCTGCTTCTCTCACCCTGCTCCTTAAGGTAGATACCCCTTTCCAAATTCTCTTCCTGCCCATCTCCTTAGCAACGTGCTAACAGTCAAATAAAAATCTAGTATCTATAGCTTATCCGAGGGTTGCTGTCTTTCCTACTCTAAGCATTGCCTATTTTATTCTCTCTTCCTCCTTATTGCTATGTGGAGGTCTTTGCATTTTAATGTTAAAAAAGTTGTCTGTGGCATTTTGAAGGGCTGACTGGTATGACGATGAACTAAAACAGATGGCTGTATGTTCTTAGTGGAAGATGCCAAGTACACAGCATGTGAAAGTCCACCATCGGTGGACTTCTATATAAGCAGAATTTTGAAAGGTCAGGGAGAGGTTAGCTATATCAAACCCCACTAAGTAGGGTTGTGTCTCAGGGTAACAGATCAAAGAGAACAGGAATATAATAATGTGCTTTCCATGTTTCATTTGTCACTACCTGCCAAAGTTAAAGGTGACTACTCAGGTAGCTTCAAGGAAGCAGTCTCAAAGTGAGCAAACTCAGGAATTGGTGGTAAAGAAAAGAGAATACCTGGGACATTGCCTCTCTCCATTCTAAAGGTGCAGGGTAAACTGCTTTCCTCTCCCAAGCGTGTTGTCAATAGGACTATTGATTCCTGGAGGCTTAACAGGTCAATTAGTGTGGGACTTGTGGGACACTTCAGAGCAGGGACACGCTGTGTGAGACATTGTGCAAGGTGGTATAGTAGACTTTTTAGCTAGTGATCTCATGCTTTAAACAGGAAACAAAAAGGATGAGAAGGAAGTAGTACAATTTATTATAGGCCAAGATGTGGCTGCAGATGACATGAAATTTTTACTATATAGAGGAGGGGTTCAATTAATTTTTCAATTTTAATTTCCTAGAATGATTGTAAAAAGGAAGAAGAGAGAAAACGGGATTAGGAGTTGGGGGGGGAAACGATAAAATGTGTGAATCAAGGATATTACAAAGAAAGGATTTTGTTCAAACCGTTCAGCAATATACAGGAATAACAATGTCCTGAGCAGAAGCTGTAATGAAGAACACGACTTTCGGAATTCCCTACTGTAACGTCTCCTGAGGGTGTTTCCTATTTGCTTCTGCCACCTGAGCAGGAGCTTGTACAGTTAAGTTTGAGAGAGGATAGGATCAGAAAAGAGAACATGACCGTGATTCAGAAGTATAAATACATTTATAAAACAAAACAAAAGGAAATGTGCAGTCCCATGAACAATCAGAGGAATAAGAAGGAAAATAATTTAAAATCTACTTCCTGTTTTGGATAAGATTAACAGAGGCATAAAGAATTAACAAGGTTATTAGAGTGGTTTTCTATTAGTCCCATGCAGAGGTAAAGGCTGAAGTATGATTGCATCTCTGATTACACACTTGAAAACCCACAGAGGTAGAGTGAAAACTAGGAGCAGACAAAATAAACACCATTAAACTAGGAGAAGATTGAAAAATAACTTCATGTTCTTTTGGTTTAAAACCATCACCCCTTGTCCTATCGCAGCAGGCCCTGCTAAAAAGTTTGTCCTCATCTTTCTTATAAGCCCTGTTTAAGTACTGAGAGGCCACAATAAGGCCTCCCTGGAGCCTTCTCTTCTCCAGGCTGAACAAGCCCAACTCTCAACCTGTATTCATAGGAGAGATGCTCCAGCCCTCTGATCATTTTTGTGTCCCTCCTCTGAACCCGCTCCTACAGGTCCACACTTTTCCTGTGCTGAGGGCTCCAGAGCTGAATGCAGCACTGCAGGTGGGGTCTCATCAGAGCGGACTAGAAGGGCAGAACCACCTCCCTTGACCTGCTGGCTACGCTTCTTTTGATGCAGCTCAGGATATGGTTGGCCTTCTAGGCTGTGAGCGTGCAATGCTGGATCATGTCCAGCTTTTCATCCACCACTACTCCCAAGTCCTTCTCGGCAGGACTGCTCTCCATCCTTCATCCCCCAGCCTGTATTGATACCAGGGGTTGCCCCGACCCACATGCAGGACTCTACATTTGACCTTGTTAAACCTCATGAGGTTCATACAGGCCCTCTTCTTAGGCTTGTCCAGGTCCCTCTGGATGGCATCCCATCTCTCAGGTGCGTCCACTGCACCATTCAGCTTGGTGTCGTCTGCAAACTTGCTGAGGGTGCACTCGATCCCACTGTGTCATTGATCGTATTAAACAGTACTAGTCCCGATATGGACCCCTGAGGGACACCACTTGTCACTGATCTCCATCTGGACATTGACCCATTGACCACTACCCTCTGGATGCGACCATCTGGCCAATTCCTCATCCACTAACAGTCTACCCATCAAATCCATCTCTCGCCAATTTAGAGAGAATGTTGTGGGGGCTGTGTCAAAGGCCTTACAGAAGTCCAGATAGATGACATCCATATCTCTTCCCTTGTTCACTGATGCAGTCATTCTGTCATGGAAGCCACTAGGTTCATCAGGCAGGGCTTGCCCTTGGTGAAGCTGTGCTGGCTGTCTCCAGTCACCTCCCTGTCCTCCACATGCCTTAGCATAGGTTCTAGGAGGATCTGTTCCGTGATCCTCGCAGGCACAGAGGTGAGGCTGACAGGTTGGTAGTTCCCAGGGTCTTCCTTTCTACCTTTTTAAAAAAATGGGGGCAATGTTTCCTTTTTTCCAGTCCCCCGGACTTCACCTGACTGCCACGACTTTTCAAATATCACAGAGAGGGGCTTGGCAACTACATCAGCCAATTCCTTCAGAAGTCTGGGATGCTTCTCATCAGGCCCCATAGACGTATGTATATTCAGGTTGCTCAGGTGGTCACAAACCTGATCTTCTTTTACAGTGGGAGGCACTTTGCTCCTCCAGTGTCCATCTTGGGGTCCATCCACTTGAGAGGTATAGGAAGAGACGTTGCCACTGAAGACCAAGGAAAAAAATTATTGAGTACTTCAGCCTTCTCCTCATCCTTTGTTACCAGTTTGCCAGCCTTGCTCATCAGTGTGGGTACACTTTCTTTGACCTTCCTTTTCTGGCTTACATACTTGTAGGAGCCCTTACTATTCTTTGCATCCCTTGCCAAGGTCAGCTCTAGCCATGCCTTGGCCTTCCTGACCCCATCCCTACACAACTGGGAAGCATCCCTATACTCTTCCCAGGATCCCTGTCCCTGCTTCCACTGCCTGTGCATTTCCTTCTTGCCCTTCAGTTTGACCAGCAGGTCTCGATTCAGCCATGCTGGTCTCTTGCCTTCCTTGTCTGATTTCTTACACCAGGGGATTGAGAGCTCTTGTGCTCTATGGAAAGCATCCTTAAAGATCTGCCAGCTCCATTCTGCTCCTTTGTCCCTGAGGGCAGTTTCCCAGGGGGTTCTATTGACTAACTCCTTGAAGAGCTGGAAATTTGCTATCCTAAAATTCAGGGTCCCAACTTTACTCTTCTTCTGACCCATATCCCTCAGGGCTGCAAACTCCACCAGTGCATGATCATTGCAGCCCAGGCTACCTCCAGTCTTGACATCACTGATTAGCTCACTTGTGCTGGTGACCATCAGGTCCAGTATCGCATCCCCTCTTGTAGGGCTGTCTATTAGCTACTTAAAAAGTTACCCCCATGCACTCCAGGAATCTCCTGGGTTGCCCACAGCTCGCCGTGCTACTTTCCCAGCAGATGTCAGGGTGGTTGAAGCCCCCCAGCAGGACAAGAGCCTGCGAGTGCGATGCCTCCTGCAGCTGGAGCAAGAAGGCTTCGTCAATAGGCTCCCCTTGATCAGGTGGCCTCCAGGAGACACCAACCACAAGGTTCCCTTTTTTGCCTCAGCCTCTGATTCTTACCCATAAGATTTCCATCTGCTTGTGGCTATTCTTCGGAGACAACTCTTCACACTCTATCCAATTCTTGATGTAGAGGGCAACCTTGCTCCGCCTCATTCCTCACGTGTCCCTCTGAACAGCCTGGAGCCATCGATAGCCACACTCCAGTCATGGGATTTGTCCCACGAAGTTTTAGCAATAGCAACTAGGTTGTAGCTTTCTAGCAGCATGGTGGCTTCCAGCTCCTCCTGTTTGTTGCCCATGCTGCGTGCATTGGTGTAGAGGCACTTCAACTGGGCTGTCAGCCATGTCACCTTCTTAGAGGAACACCCCTTAATTCCTTTGAGGTATTTCACTGGTGATTCCCTGTTGGCTCCCATTACCTCCGGAGCCCCTGGCTCATCTCCATGAGGCTTCAAGTGTGCTGCAGTGTAGCCAGCACATCTCGGAGCAACAGGCTGAGGGCCCTCACTAGCACCCCTTCCCCCTAACCTTGGTGTGTCATTCCACAGCTTGTCACAGGCAAGCCTGAACCCATGAATAAGCATGATTTAATGACAGGTATAGCGGTGTTTCAAAATCTTGTCCAATATATTGAGAGAGTAACCTTCATAGGGAGTTTGCCAACTGGAAATTTAGGCATTGCAAGAACATGTACAGGTTTGGCTACTAGACTTTTCTTCAAATTTCACTGTGGATAGTGACCTTTAGACTCATATGTTCCAGATCATGTCTTTTTCTGTCTCTGCTTTGTTGGAGTGGCAGAAAGAGAGCCAAGTGACTACCAAGGGAAAATAGAAAACACAATCTTACCCTTAGCACTCCAAATTTAATAAGATAAAATGTCCTAGAAGCTCTGAACACTTTCAAGGGTAACTTTACCCATGTGAATATTCTCTCTTAGAAAGTTCAGAGGGTCTGTTTTTGCAAGAATAGACAAGGGAATGAAGCATTTTTTTCCCTACTAGCCTTTTAATATCGAGTTTATTCTAACTAATTTTTACAGTCAATTTTCCCTTGAGGTACTTCAAGTGTTTGTGGAGACATGGATACCATCCACGTGTTTAATCTAGGCTACTAATGTTTTGCTCTACCCTAAAGCACTTGTAAAGCAAAGAAGTTTTAAAAGCCTGATGTAAACTGGACACTACTTTTAATATCAAAAAAAGGGGGGGGGGAATATCTGAAATGAGTGTGTTTTTAATAAAAGTTTTAAAATTACAGCTGGATATATTTTAACCTGCCAGGATGGGATTCAGGTCTCTTTCTCTTGCAAGATTTTATCATCTCTTACAGATTTGTTTTGAAAAAAGAACAGGGAGTCAAGTTCATGGAAATACTTCAGTGCCTGTAGCATTTCACTGGATGTGTGAGCTGCAATGCAGAATTCCAAGCTGTGTGGGTTTACACAGCAATGAGAGAACTGAGCTGAGCTGAAAATAATTCCTTGGATCTTTCAGCCCCGTGAAGCAGAAGGACTAGAAATATGACATC
>JMFS01107799.1:0-42589 GCA_000699545.1 Podiceps cristatus
GGAGGGGGGAGTGGAAACCCAGGGATTCTCCATTCCCCATTCTTTCTTTACTTCAGTCTCAGATTTGAACATATTTTACTACATAATTTTTTTTTTCCTCATTTATTCTCAGTTCATTAGTGTTGCGTTTTGTTTTTTTTTTCCCCTGGTTTCTTAAATCAAGTATCAAATAGGTATTGAAAAACAATGTCAGTCTTCATTTCTTTTCCATCTGCAAAGGATTACTACCTCTTTCGGTGTCTTTCTGTCTAAATAAATAAATAAAGGAAAACTACATGCCTTATTTTTCATATCAGAAACCACAGGCTTTTACACTAGAGGTGATGTGTTAACCCAGAAGTCTTGCCTTCTATCATCTGAAGCAAAATTATTTCACATGCATCAAAATAGATGACCAATCCAGTACCAAGATGTAGCATGATTATCTTCTGTGTTTCTTGAGAATTCTGTAGACTAAACTATTCAGAAGTATTAAAAAACCTGTAGATAACACTGACTCTCCATATAAAAATTCATGACTCTTCATTTTCTTCACTGAACAAAGCTACATTGCATCTGGATTTGCACAGATTTTTATTATTTAATTTTAAAATTGAGTGGTTTTATGTTATTCGCTAAAATTAAATACAGAAATAAAAAAAAAAAAAAAAAAAAAAAGAAGGGGGAGGAATGGAATGGAAAAAAATGGAGCAAGGCTATTTTGGGGCAGGGAAGTTAGTAGGTTTAAAAGGTCCAAGTGAGATACATACACAAGGGATGAAATGAGACAGTACACCAGGGAGCAAAGACTGGGCAAAGACTTGGGAAACACAAGCAGCATAAACTGCACAGTATAGATGGGCAACACAGAGAAGAGAAGCAGCCTGTGGAAGTGAATATCCATAGCAGAGGTATGGATATTGCAGTTGTCTGGCTTTACGAGCTGCCACCATACAGCAAGTCCATTGACACTGGTTAGGGAATCTCTCCTCTCCCAAAATCTGAAGATGTTCCACCAAGCCCGGGCAACTGCACCAGCTGCAGTGTGGTTTGTGAAAAAGCTATAAAAGCTATTAGTCAATGTGACAAAAACATACAAATACATGACTTGCGTAAATCCAGAGTTATAAATAAATCTGCATGTCATATAGCAGATAAATGAAGTTCTCAATGAGTAACACCAAATGAAGTCTGGATTCTAATAACAGACTTCCGTGATAAATGTTATGTTGTTTCTCACTCTGATTGAGTTTTTTCTGCAAGAATGCCCAGAATGCTTTATAGAGTGTTTAATATCTTGTGCAGTGTTGGAGTAATTTGAGAAGACAATTTAGGGTACAGAACTGACTCTCTAGACATAAATGAACCAAAAATATGTGACTGTCACTGGCATTATTTCAAGCAAAACATCTTTACACTGATCTATCTATATGGGGCTGTTTTTCACGTGGGAGGGAAGAGGTTTTGTGCTGCTGTGTAACACAGACATTCCATATTTGAACACTCAGTGGAGGCCAGCCTTTGTTCTCACATGATGAGGAATATGTAACTGCCTGTTCCCCCCTTCACTGCTGACCTTCCATGCAGGAAAATCATAACCACACTTTTGTTACAGTACATGAATGTTACAGACACAAGAGTATAATAAAACATCTCAGTGCAACAGCAATGCTGTGGTGATTTAATAGACCACTTACAGAAAGTAAGCAATTGTCTTTTTTTGTTGGTTTTTGGTTTTGTTTTTTTTTAAATAAGTGAAATCATTACAGGAAATAAGCAATTTTTCTTTTGTTTGTTCGGGGGTTTTGTTTGGGGGTTTTTAATAAAAAAGTCAACCAATCCCTTTATAGCCACTACTTGAGAATCACCACATCATTTTAGCAAAACACCAACTTTTAAGGAAAAAGCTTTAATCAATTAATTTTAAGATTTGTTTTATTTGCAGGTCCTGTCAGGAATAATAAAGGGCCAACTCTAGATTCAGGAAAATTATTGATTATATTTGGCATGTTGACAATAGGGGGAAAAAAAAAAATGGGCAACCTTTTCTCTTTTAACTCAAAAATCAGTAATTCCCATCAGGAAAAATCAATTTTTTACATTTTCCTAGCAGAGTTTTAATAGCACAATTGCTCCAGTAATAACTTGCAAGGCTAATATTTAAAGTAGTCATCAAAAATCACGTCCTAGATCTCTGACCAGTGAACTTTAAGTCCTAGACCAAAACAACACTTTTGATCTAAGGGGACCACTAACGATTTTCAAGTCCAATATTTATGAGTAGGAATAAAGGATGTGCTATGGGAAATCTGGGAAATCTTACTAGCACTAAATGTTTTTCAAGGTAGAAGATACTAGAATTCCTATGACTGTGTTACCATTGCTTCTTTCAATTATTTTAAAAGCTGCATATTCAAGGTTTGGATAACCAATGTAGATGTCTAGTTGGAGGCATTCATAACAGTGGCATATACAAATTCTCAATCTGATACTATATACAGAAATACATACAGTGCCCAAATACTGCCATAAATCACTCTTTATCCCATATTCAGGAGGATCTAGGCTGTAAGTCAGAAATTATTCGAGTCCAGCATTACCCCTGGAGAGGAGCTCTGATACTGACCAACCTGCTGCACTTGGTCAGCGCAATTCGCAGTTTCCATGACCATAGAATTGTTTAGGTTGGAAAAGACCTTTAAGATCATTGAATCCAACTATAAACCTAACGCTAGCAAGTCCACCACTAAACCATGTCCTTAAGTGTCACATCTACACATCTTTTAAATGCCTCCAGGGCATTTAAATTATATTCTAAATATTCTATGATCATGGAAATTGCAAATTGCACTGACTGAGTGCAGCAGTGATGATGACCTGCGCAAGATCAGTGTGTCGACTAACAGCCTCTCTGCTGCTGGGTGATCAGGGCACGCGCTCAGACTCCCTCCTACAGCCACTCCAGTGCTGGGCTCCAGCAGAACTCTGAGATCTCGTGTTTGCTTACAAGGCTTAATGCATGGTCAGATGTGGACACTCATCTTCTTTACCTCATCAATTACTTTGTTTGCTAATTTAGCTAAATATATAACTAGACGCACATTGTAGCAATGTAACCACTAAACTAAATTGATTAAAAAACCAAAGCCTTGCTATTTAATGTCTTATTTCATCTGATGATGGACAAAAGTAGTACTTAGCCATTTTACACATGCAATTTCCTGTAAACTCTTTCAAAATCAGATAATTAATTGGCTAAGGTAAAATGTTTATGTCAATAGCAGCAAAGTCTAAACCTGTATCATTATTCTTAATTAGGCTACCACTTCTACTTTTGACTGATACTCAATAATGTAGCAAAAGTAATGGAAAAAAGAAACATATTTAATAGATATAATGTTTTACAGCCCTACATTTGACAACCCCCCATAACAAGCATTTGTTGGAAGAATTATCAAAGAATTTAAAATTAATTAACATGCGTTTTCCCAAAACAGTGACCAAGTTTATTAAATGCAGTAATGCGGTGGTTTTTAAAGTCCTCAGGCTTTGCTTTGGTGGTTGGGTTAAGGGGTGGTTTGGGTTTGGTTGATTTTGGTTTGTTTTTTGGTTTTAGGGTTTTTTTGGGGGAGAGGGTAGGGGGCAGAATCTTGTGGGGGTTTTGCTCCTAAGAAGGTCTCCTTCTGCACATAGTCTCTACATCTTGAACAGCATATTCCACAGGAGACTGCAGTATCAGCAAACATCACTGAGGCACTTTTATTTTCATGTCACAGAACATAGAGCTCCCCAAAACTTTACACCTGGTATAATTTCTTTAACAGTGAGGTATCTTTTTTTTTCCTGAGTGGCTAGTCCAAATATGTTTCGATAACATAAAAAGTAAAAATAATATTAAAAAAAATTACTTGCATGGGCATATATCTCTGTAAAATACACAATTATGACAGACTTCATCAAATATATGGATGAGGTCAAAAAACAGATAATCAGATTCAGACAAGAAGAGGGCGGCACAACATCTGCGTTTCCTATTTTCTGCTTGCCTACATGATTAGGCAGAGCGTTCCACCCTTCCAGAAGCCCCGAAGCATACATAGTAATTAGTGGAGTTGTAGTATGTCCAAACCTCCAGTTTAGAGGATAATTTCAAAATAAGCCCTCAACTGATTTGCACTCTCTGAGGATTGCCTCAATAGCTGAAGCGACTCTAGGATTTTCATCAGGGTCTCTCTGTTGTTCCCTGTTCCTCACTATGCAAATCAATAGAATATTATTGATTTGCATGGCCTGGAAATCTCATGCATGCTACAGAGGCAGCATATCGACCTGTGTGGTATATATTTGTAACACACTGCTGTGAGCAGAGGGTTAAGCATGCTTACGCATTTTCAAATACATAAACACAAATCTGCAATATATACCAGTTAAACATTAAATAGGAAAAAGTAAATGGTGGATATTATCATCCTTTCTAGACTAACATAAATCTAGGACAGCTTAAAAAAAAAAAAAAAAAAGAAAGAAAAAAATGAAAAAAACCACCACACACATGCCATTCCATCCCTTTTTTAAAATGAAAACAATGCTGGGGATTTTGTTTCCAATATTTTTTCAAAGAATCACATTTTTCAGTTCTTAAAAATAAAAAGCCATAAAGAGATCGAAAATTTTAATCAAAACTCAGGAAATGTTTTAAAGACTTAAAAAAAAAAAAAAACCCACACATGTATCCTGACTATTTTCTTGGGGAAAAACCCTCACAATTTTCAACAAGCCCTTCAAATAAAAAAAGAAACAGCTTCTTTTTTCTGTATTTTAGTAATGAATTTTTTTCTTTACCACTGGGCAACTTGAACAAAGGAAAAATAGATTAGAAGCCCAAAGACTCTTAAATTGTTTCCTGATTAGATTCTCAACTGCACAGTGATCTAAGGTAAAGAACCTGATTTCCCTCATAAAAGGGCTACAAAATATTTTCAGAAAAATGGTACTAATCCTCCAGAGCACAGGAGCCTGAAAGGTGCTTGTGGCCCTTGAAATCCATGTCTGGCTGCATTTTACTGCCTCTCTTTCATTAACCTGTCTCTTTTTTCTCTGCATGTTTTATTTCTACTGCCACACAAACTTTACATTTTTGATATATGCTTTTACACCTACCAAGTAAAATTTTGATTCAGAGCAACCTAAGAATGGCTTGTTTTATTGATCTTGAATTTTGAACAGCATCATCATCAATTGCTTGAGGAAGGATGACACAAAACAACAACAAAAAAAAATCAGTGCTGTCTTAATATAAATGCAGTGTATTTATGGGGGAAAAATACAAGACTGCAGTTGATGGAGTTTGTTCAGGTCATAGAGAATGGAGAGGGGAGACACAAAACTGGCAGATAAGTCAGTGCTTTTTTGGGGTGCTAAATGGAAGGTCACACCCAGGAACAAGAAACAGGAAGCAATTTTATTCTTGGATGCAATTAGCTTGACAAACAGTAAGTGTGATGGTGGATCACAGCTGCACAGAGTAATATAGTTAATGGCTTATATATAATCTGGGAAATATCAAGAAGGAATAGGGAAACTGTATTACCCCTGTGACTGCTACTAAATCACTGTGTCCAGTTCTGCCAACATTTCAAAGACATTCACAAATGGGTTCAAGAGAGAACCATGAGCATGATGACAAGATTGAAAAACATCACTACTAATAAACGATTTCTAGAGGTCAGCCTATTTAGTTTGTCAAAGAAAAGACTGAAGGGCCACTGGATGACAATCTATAGCCTACTGCATGGAGGGGGGGAAGGAATTTATTATTATTAGAATTCTCTCAAAAGTATAACAAAATCTAGCAGAATAAAAAGAAGAGATAAATATATGCAGTTTAGAAATAAGGCACAGATTTATAACTGTAAAGGTACTTAAACACTGATGAAATATACTGAGGATTACCATGCATGTTTGTAGGGGTATGAGAAGACATTTTCAGATAAAGACTGGATGTTTTTTTTTTTAATATATTCCAAAGCTCAGCTATCACTGCTGTTTTGGAAGCAGGAATTCATTCAGGGCAGTCTAATGGCCTATTCCATGGTAAGAGTTCAGGCTAGCTCATAATGTGGCCTCTCCCTTCCCACAACTGAAACAAGCCAACCAACAAAAACAAATCAGCCCAGAAAAAGAGGGATAAACTAAAAGGAATAAAATTCTTTTTTTCTTAATCCTGATCTCTAATGCACCCCACTAATCTCCCCACTTGAGGTTCTCCAGTTTCATCCTTACATGTCACTAGGTATTTTTTAAGCCTGATCTTTCATATGGAACAATATTAAATGTTCTTCAAGTCTAGAGAAATATATATTCTAATCACTGCTAATATTTGTTTTTCTTACTGCTTTAAAGAAATCTGTCTTACTGACACATATGTTTAAAACAAGTTTCTGTGGAAGACCAGGAGCACATCATAAAGTCATTTTTTTATCTCATTACTATCTGAATTTATTTGTACCTCACTAAGTGATGGTTTCATTAGAGAGATAGAAAATAAAAATAGATGATTATTGTTCATGTCAAGGAAGTACCAAAAATGTCTCAAGCACTTTACAAAAACATTAGGAATCACAGGCATGGCTGAAAAGACCATGAGATGGAATAATCACTTTTGAGGTCCCTGCAAAGTCTAAGACACATTGATTAGAATTAAACTGAGCACAAGAATTGGCAAGTTGCTCAAAAGTAGTTTCCTGACAGAGCAAATCAGTGATGATAAAACCCCACAAGAAAAAAAAAAAAAAAAATCCCTCTTCTCTTAAAGCACAACTGGTTATCTCTTGACTCCCTTCCATGAGGGGAATACATACTATCTCCTATCATCACACTAAACGCTAAGTCCTGCACACATCAATAACTAGATATGCTTAGTTCTTCCTACTTTTAAAATACTAATGAATCAGTATTCAGCTGTGCGAACAAAAAACAGTGTAAAAACACTCAAAAGTAACATTCATTTGCCATAGAAGGAACTCTCTACTTCCAACATTATTAGTAATTTCAGCTGTAATTACACTACGCTAAATTGCCTCCACCTATGCATGAAGCATGATCTAAAACAAGAACAGAAATGCCCTCAGGCACCTTGCACAGAAAGAACATCTGAGTAGTGCTACAATATTCTCATCATTGAAAAACTCCATGTTCTCCATCAGTCACTGATTTCCAAAACATATTACAGACAGAAAACTACTCCTAATATCTATTGATTTTTATACATAAACAGATTCTAAAACCAGAAGAGACTACTGTGATCATCTAACATAAAAAGGACCAAGGGAATTTTCCAGCATAGTTCGTTTGAAATAAACCATATGATTTAGCAAATCATCCAACACCACTGCAAAAGTACCCAGTGGTGTGAAGCGACCACAAATCCTAATAAATTCTTTCAAAAATTAATTTCCCTGCATTATTAAGAATGTGCATGCTATTTCTCCTTTAAATATGTCTAAACTCAAACCTTAGACAAACGCCCATGTTAAACCTTTGCCTACTACATGGAAGAGCGCACTTCAAATGCAAAATTTGCTAGTGCATAAATACACTGTATTTTGTATTGATACAAGACTTCAGACATCTAATGTCAGTTTTCACAGCTTGCTTAAAGAATTTTATTGTTTGATTGTTTTGGCATAATTAAAGAATTGACAACCATTTTATAGTCAGATGTGCAGAAAGGTCTGTATATAGTTAATGAAGAGGAGGGCTGAAAGGTTGGTTGGGCGCAATGGTAAGGTAGCTTCCCTACTTCCCACAGCAATGCACACGTGTATATACTTCTAGACTTCAGCATGCTGCTTAATCACATTGCACATGGCAGCAGACATGATGTGCTTCAACAGCATACTGGTAGAGGTACGCTTGAGCAACTATTCCAATCACAGATGAATTTCACAGTAGCCAATCGCTTATATATTCATAATAAGCCACACTACACTCTTCCATCAGATTTATGCAAAACTGGTGTAAGCTATGCAGGGTACTGGTTCCCAAAGATTCCATCTTTGCAAGGCAGTGTAGGCTTCACAAATTATAACAAAAAAAGTCTGGGGGATGAAGGAAGGATCAAACTATAAGAACACACACACACAAAAATAAAATAGTAGTACAAAAGTCTTTGGTCACCATTAACATTTGTATATCCATAACAGCAATACAGTAAACGTGCCAGCTGGCAAGCAGTACTCTCCACTATTTCTTTGTGTGCCAGGAAATAGCCACCCTTCCCTCCTAATATCAAACTTTGCTATCCTCTTTGAGCACAATATACAGAAATTCTACTTACACTTCCCCATAGTTAGGGGCAGGACACTTAGATTTAGTACCTCTTGGTGTCTTACAGAAAGCACCAAGGTTAGTAATGCCCAGCTGAGGATCCTGATTCATCTCTCTTTAAAAATTACTTGCCTTTTAACACTTCAATGAGCAATGATCATTATTGCATGACCTGCTGCATTAGCACCACTTGCAAGATGTGAAATTAGTTATCCTCTACTTGACACACAATAAACCACAATGTGTACAACTGCAGTGAAGAATAAGGCTAAGAGACTCAGAGCTACGCAATCTAGAAATAGGGTGTATTGAGTTCGGTCAATCAACTGAAAAGTGGGTTAATTTTACACAGGCCAGAGAGGAGAGCTATTCTGTGCTAGCGATCAGCATTCACAGCCACCAACCTTGCTAGGTTCTTGCAAGCTATCGGATGCTTAATAATATTTCTATCTCCCAAGAGCCATATGAATAACCTGTGATAACCAGCACAGAAAACTCACAGGGATACCAGAGCAGCAGAAACACAAATGCCTAACACACTGCTATATATTGCTAACATCTTAACTTTTTACTACAAATTCATTTTTCCCCACTGTTTGTGATCTTGCATCACCCCAGATCCCCACAATTACTGTGTCCTGCAGAGCCATCCCCATCAAAGCTCAACCTCTCTGCCCCTGCTCCAGTTCTTTTTTCATTCTCCCTCATCCTCCAACCACAAAACATACACTACCTACCTACAGACCCAGCTACTCCTTTATATTTCATGACCATGCCAGGTCCCTTTTCCTCTTTCTTTGTTCATGCTCCCCTCATAGATTGCACACAATGATGATTCTTTGAATTTATCTTTCCTTTTCTAACCCAAGCCCCATACATGCCCCGCTTCCTTACGTTACATAGCATAGCCTAAAAGGTCAGCTCACAGCAGCAAATTCTTTAGAAACAATTTAAAACATATTCGGTATTTGCAAAAAACTGCACTTCATGGGAGAGGCCACGGCTGCAGATTCCAGTTATAAGAAAAAAAATAAACAAAGAGAACCTACATTACAAATTAAGCAACCTGAACCTCTGTGCTCTGCCTCTTTGCAACACACAGGCCTTTCTCTCGCTAGGACTGAGATATGAGGAAGTTTTCCTTCAGCTTGATCTGAACAAAAATTGAATGGCAAAACAAGCAAAAGAAGTCTTATTTCAACCCTGCTAAACCTGTGGTACACTAGCATTTTATTACACACTATTTGTAATTTTCTTTGCAAAACAATTTGTAACAAGGGGCCTAAAGTTATGCCAGCAACATCAGCACTTACAGTGTTTTTCAGCTGTAATTCTCAAAAGCATTTTAAGAAGTAGAAGATTAACTTTAGCATGGAGTCAAATCAGTCACAGCAGTTGCAGAGTCTGCAAGTTGCAATCAATTCTCACAAAGTCCTTATTAATGATCTGAAATAACAATTCCATTCAAGCTCTAAATGGCAAGTGGCTGCCAATTGTGCACAACACTGTTTGCACTGTGCGTTAGCAGGATATCTACTAGGAACTAATACATTTTCTTCTGTGTCCAAATGCAAAATTCCCAAACTGATCTCAAGAGAAAATTCCAAGCTGCCTTATTTCAATACAACTTTAAAGAGACACAGAATAATTCTTCAGTTTCACTAGTGAGAAGCAAATTCAGTTTTTGACAAATTAAATCATGTTTTAGGGTTGCCTCTAATTTGCTAATGTTGTCAGCAAGTAATTATTACCTAATGTTATCAATAAATGAGTAATCTGTATATTTATATTTTATATTTATCAAAATTTGGTACATATTCTTAATTAAAAACACCACATAAATATAGTATCTCATATACAGTTCCAATTTTTCAAAACTTTGATTTAGCAGTCTATTAATCCAATAAAAGAAATATTTCCTTATAAAAAAGGGACTATTATAATTTTTAAAAATCAATGGATTATGCAGGAAATCAAATTTCTTCTTTTTAATTTAATTTTTGGAACTTTCCAAATCATACTATATTTACAAGATACTTACATATTTTTCATTCTAACTACATTGATAAGAACAAAAAAAAAACCCCACAGTCTTAAAAGCCCTCTGATTCTTTAAGGTGAATTTAAAACTTTTTTAAAATAGGTAACAAAAATGATACATTGCTCTTCCATGAATGGCTCAGTTTCACATTTTACATTTGTAGAAGTAGACATTATTAGAGAGGCACCTTTTGGAGACCTCCTCAGAGTAACAGTGAGGTGGACTAAATACAAAACCTGCAGCAAGCTTTGACACACATCACAGAACTCGGAAGGTGAAAAACTGAGGTTCCTTTTAAGGTGAGAGATAAGACGAATGGATATTACAAGGGAGAAAAAAATGTTTCCTCCTTTACCTGAGCAAGCACAAGTGCCCTGAGTTGGTCAGCTGCTAACGAAGTATGAGCAGCCAAATGGGAGGTCCATTTGTGAAAGCAATACTCAAGCATTTTGCTGTCTGCTATGCATTAACGTCAAAGCGGGTAGCAAACACTGCAACTGAAAAGAACAGCCAAAAGGCAAATCCAGCATCTGGCCTGCGCTGGCCAAAGGCAGTGACTCAGCTACAGTGACAGTGCATAGTAAGGGACAGATTCAAAATCTAGTAGTCGATAGAATTGCTACTCTAGTGCAGAAAACTGATGAAGTTAACAAATACAGCTGAAAGAGTGCTCTTCTGCAGTTTTGACCATTTCCATGCTGGTCGGCTGGACAGGATGAATCATTGGTCACAAGCATCAAGTGATGGCTTCTCATGAATAGTGTCCTTGCTTAATGTATAAAGGAAACATAAAGATTTCTTTCTTTCTCCAATACATTCAGTTAAAAGTAACGTCAATTAAGCATGTATTTAGATTTGAGTTCTCTCTGAATTCAAATAACCAAAAACCTCATGTCATCTAAAATAACATCTTGCCCTCTAATGCTTACGAACATCAATGAAATAAGAGAAAGCTTTGACTATTCAACCTCTTCTGTGTTTCCTGTTTTAGAAGACAGTTAATGTTATATCATATGTATAGGAAGGTCTTAAAAGCCACACAATATACCAGTGAACTACATGGGTTTTTTACTAATTCAGAAAATATAACCTTTCATGCACGTGAAGTAACACAAGATTGACCAAGAGTAACTAAACTACAGTGCAGGCCTAAACCTGTTGCTATTTCAGCTCATGGAAAAATCAACAGTGCAGCAACAAGCTTGAAAAAGAAAACAAAAAAAAAGCTGGAATTGTTCCTGACTGCAACTACTGAAAAGGCTGGGGTTTTTTTGACTGTTATGATGGAATTACTATCATCTCTTTATTAAAAAACTGGGAATAGCAGTGGAAAGTTAGTTATAGCTATATATTCTAAACTATAGAAATTGTCACTGTCAGAACAACAGCTATGATTAATTTCTCATAATGAAGTTTTTATACACACACCTTACAGAAAAGGAAAAAAAAAAAAAAAAAAAGGCACTAAAATCTTGGAACATTTCATTAAAGTTAAAAGTTGAAATGAAATATTTGTTTATTTACAGCTCTTCAGTCGTCTTCTCATCTTTACAGTAACTATCCAGAAGACCACCCAAGAAAATGAGCATTTCAGTGAAAGTGTTTTCCTTGAACAGCCCCACCACCCTGAGCAGAATAAAAGAGGGACTCATCCACCCTCACATCCTGGCTGACACCATCAGTCCCAGATACGGTGCAAGTGATGGTATTGTTTCACCTCTGTGTGTAAATTCCCATATGTCCTTTTGCTATATGTGACCCATGCAACAATCTTCTTCCAATCTTTCGTAACTAAATCATTTTGTTATACTTGAAATAGAAATCAGAATAGCAAAACAATTCTTATGTAATTTTAACTCAATGAAATCTAACCAAAATACAGACTGTTTTCCATCTAGGTATGAGCAGGACAAACAACCAAGCAGGGAGCTGCTCCAAGTCTCTAATAGTTCACTTTACCCAGAGAGTCTCCAAACCCCAGGGGGACTGGAGGATTGAGCAGCCGTATCAGATGTTAGCAGGGATGATCACATCCTCACTTGCTAAGGTTATCCTTGCCCCTGATGGCAACGTTGTACCTGTGGTTTCTGCACAGTGTCAGACAAGTTAGAACAAAGGTTCATATGAAGCATTCACCTGTCTGAACAGGCCAGTAATTCTAAGGTGTACTTAAAACATTTTACTGTTATTAGTTACACTTTGTCAACACTAAGGAGTCCGATTAGCAACACGATTTTTCTCTATGAGTAGCCTTCTGAACTACACCCACAAACTTGCCACCTAAATAAAAGGAAGTTCACTTCTAAAATGTAATAAATCAGAGCCTATTTTTAGAATTTAACTTAATGAGTAATTTACAAAAACTGAGTTTCAAATCCAAAGCAAACTAACCTGAAACAAAGGTTTTGAAACCTTTGTTTCAAAAACAGGCAAAACTGTCCAATCTAAATTTAGTAAGCAGAAAATAATCATAAATTAAATCTCTGCATTAAGAACAGTGAGCAACTGCAAACCAAGCTGTATCTGCAGATGCAACAAAATCAGCATGACTTCACAGTATTTTAACCTTCCTTAGTAATTCCTGAGATTCAGGGCAGTCTACTCAAGAGGAGAATGGTTGTTTCTTTGTGATTGGATTGTAATGAAAAGACAGGGGTATAAATTTTTTTAATTACTGGAAAAAGCACCAAAGAAAAATCATTGAATTAGCATGCACCTTCTGTCTCAAATTGTCTGAATGGGATGTTTGCTGCAACTGTATACACAGGATAGTTTGTGCAGCGGTACCCAAAGGTGTGGCTGTAACAGTGCCAAGCACTCTCAGCACAGCACCAAGCAGCTTGCAGTGTTTTATCCTAAACAAAATCTAATAGAATACAGCCGTAACAGTTTTCTTAAGTTTGCAGCAATCCATCAGAAGCTTTTACAATCAGGAAGTGTTAATGGGACCATGTAAGGCAGTAGCTTTGCACTCAAGTCCACAAATTGCAAGCAACAATGATGTGAAGCATTTTCAATTTGTCTTAATAGAGACAGAAACTGGGGGGGGCAATTCTTTTCAAGAAGCACATGGACCTGTTTGGAGCAAGTCCAGGGGAGGGCCACAAAGATGATCAGAGGGCTGGAGCACCTCTCCTATGAAGACAGGCTGAGAGGGTTGGGCTTGTTCAGTCTGGAGAAGAGTCTGGAGAGACCTTATAGCAGCCTTCCAGTACCTAAAGGGGGCCTACAAGAAAGCTGAAGAGGGACTTTTTACAAGGGCATGTAGTGATAGGACAAGGGATAATGGGTTCAAACTGAAATAGGGTAGATTTAGGTTAGATATAAGGAAGAAATTTTTTACTCTGAGGGTTGCGAGGCACTGGAACATGATGCCCAGAGAAGTTGCCCCATCCCTGGAAGTGTTCAAGGCCAGGTTGGACAGGGCTTTCAGCAACTTGGTCTAGTGGAAGGTATCCCTGCCCATGGCAGGGTGGTTGGAACTAGATGATCTTCAAGCTCCCTTCCAACTCAAACCATTCTATGATTCTGTGACCTTACAGAAACTGATGAAATACGTCATTAAAAGAATGCCCTTCTGTGTGTTTATCCACTGCTGATACCAATCTTATTTCAAAATGACCAGTTATGTCACTGGTATTTGTGCTTCCACATTACCATCAAAACCCAAGTCTTTGCCATGGCCTAAAGAGGTATTTCTAGCACTATTTTTTGTCTGCTTTCTAAGTGTTGTTCTTTACACCAACAAACCATTAACAGATTGTGTTTGTCAACATGATATGTAAAATAAAATTTCTCACACTCCACAATAAAAGGCTGACCTGTTTGAAATGCTGTTCTTGGCACAGGGCGTTAAGCCGAGTTCTGCCCCCAGCCTCCAGAGAACAGCTCAGCAGGAGCTAGCTCCCAAAACCATTTTTATAAAGAGGACAAGCTTACTTTCCCAGACAATTTTTTCACATAGAGGTTTACATAAAAATCCTGTTTTATTATTTATAATTTCTAACTCATCACAATGAATCCAAAAAGGAAGCTCTAGAAAACTAAAGAGCTTTTATATTAATTAACAAAGTAATTATATGTTGTGGTTATTTGCTTAAACAAGCTATTTCAGCCTACAGTGGTTACCCTTCGGAACCCGTGGTAGCTGAGTGCCAGTACCACAATATTTGCCATACACTGTATTAATCCACATGCCAAAAAAATCAAAGACTAAAGATGTCATGGAGACCACAGCATTATTCATTTTACCTGCTAATGGTGTCAGCTTCTTTAATCACATCCATTAGATTCAGAGAGAACCTAAAGTACAGGGAAATGGCACAGCAAGAAGTTAGAGAGCTGCAGCAACTATACAAGAGCAGGTGTATGAAAAGGAATCTGAGGGAAGTTTTCAGTGGTCAAACATTTGGAGTCAGAGAGCTTTCCAACATACAGAAAAATTTGAATCCAGCGCCATCAAGGATGATAAACACTTGAGAAGTAATTTATGATGAAAGCCAGCAATACCCATAGGATCAACCTTGTGTTGAGGCCTCCTTTAGTCTCAGCATAGTAAAGCTGAATGATGATGTGCTGACATGACAGATCATGTTCTTGAGATGCTGCTTCTAACAGTTGTCTCCTTCCCACATTGAGGGGGAAGCAACTAAAACATAAAACAGCAACAAGTAGAAATAAAAGCTCCTAGAATTAACAGAGTTCTGCTCCTTAGAATATGCCTTTTTTTTTTTTTTTTTTTTTGGGGGGGGGTGGGTGTCCTTCTAAGATCAGGTAATGATGCCTTTAGCTTGATAGGAGACAAAAATCCAAATAATAAAAGGGTTACCCAGCAACTGTAACGTAAGATTAAGACTACGATATTCATAATTGCAGGATGATTCAGCACAAGAAGATACCAGAGAAGGATGCATTATAAACTGCCTTTAAATTGTCTTTGAAATCTGATTCAGCCAAATACAATGATTGACCCAGCCTATCCTCTAAATGGGGAAGTTGCATAAGAAAGCACAAGTGAGAGAAACATCAAGTAAAATATTCTGAGTTTACATTTTTCTGTGTATGTCTAGCAAATATTCAGCTATTTCCCTTGACTCTAAATTAGAAAGCAAAAGCAAATAGCTAGTATACAATGTAGAAGTCTAATATCACTTCATTTTATTAAAATGTTCGCATGTTTTCTCAAACCCTTTATGAAACTGCAGAAGTTTCTCCACCACAAATACGTATCTTCCTGTCTTCCTCTCTCCTCTTCCACCTCCTGTTACTTCTAGTGGTCTGAGGGCTTCACCAGACTAGAGTTGGCACTTCAGTAGGTCCCTTTTCAAAGAGAACAAGCACTGATTTGTGGATGGCTTGTGACTACTGGCAAGACCAAGTCAACAGTGAACGTAGAAACATAACTCTACCTAGCACACAAAGGACTCAATAGCAGCACTGTGTTAGGGCTTTTCTGAAAGGCTTCACTCAGAACAGGATAAGTGACAAGGAACAAGGTCCTGTTCTGCCACTTCTACATCAAAAAAACCACAAGGACTTAATTTTTGTCTATACATCTGAGCAAAAGGGTTGTCACTTCCATTTCTGTTGCCTTCCTCTTCTCCTACCACCACCTTTATATATTTGCGTGGCAACCATCACCTCACTATCCTGAGGGAAGTAAACTGAAAGTTAAGAGTTCAAAGAATTTAGGACAAAAAAAAAAAAAAAAAGGAAACCTATCATATATTGCCCTTCATTAATTCATCTACTGTTGGTTATAAAACAAGAACTATTTCAAGTATATCTAATTAAATCTTTTATTCTATTACTAGATTGACAGTAGCTTCCACTAATTGGAGACAGATTTTCAAGCAAGGTTCTCTTCATTACTTCATGCACTAGACAAATAAAAGCTTACAAAATGGAGATGCTAGAGAATTTCATATCCAGATTTCCAACATTCCATATTTTTATTCTCTCCTGGCTTCCACTCTCATTTCAAAGCTTGATTTCTTTATAGATTGATTTTTTTTCTTTGCCTGAGTCAGAAATGACTCATCACCTGTTATGATGAAATATTCCAACAATGCAACAGATTCAATCAAATGCAACAGAGCCAAAATCTTGAGGTACACTTTCCTTGAAGCATCTTCCAACTGTAAATACATTATTTGTATTTGGCATACATTACTTGTATGCCAGATAGGCATAAATTGAAGTTATTACTCTTTCCTTTAAAATCTCTGATCATGATCCTATTACGTAAAACGAAGGGGTGAAAACCAGCCTGCCTACATGGAATGTTTTAGTCCCATCCTATCAGCTAAAATATTATTACTTTTTGCTACATAATGTTGGGATGAATTTTTATTTTTTTTTTTTTTAGAAATCAAAAGGAAAACATCACCTCAACTAATGACATGTAAAAGTGTGCCACAAAAAGAAGTTCCAGTGTAGGATCAGTTACCTGGATCTCTCTCTCTACAATTTTGAAGCTGAAAATAATGCAAGACAGGAAGGACTGCAATAAAAGCTCCAATTCCTTCTCTTGTCTGGAACACAATACACCCTGATAAACAGTATTCATAAATTTTAAACCAAATCTATTGTTCTTTACTTTGAAGAAGCTCGGTTAGAAATGAGATTTTCCCGGTAGTCCACACCTATTCGTCAATTCATCTTTCTTTTTGATCTAACTGCTGTGTATGTTGTACAGCACTATCTTCATAATTCTTAACAGCAGATTTAGCCATCACCTAGACCTGCTTGAACAAGCTGACAAGAGAAGTGGTATTTAAAATGCCTGTCACTGATGATCAGGGAGACTAGTCTCCCCTTTTCCCAAGTGCTTGGGAACTGTAAAGTGCAGCTGCCACTTCCAGGCAGATGGATTTTGTGAAATCAGGATGCTCTAAGCAGCATGTCAGAAAGTAAAGAACAGAGGAAGGTAGTTATCAGGCCAGAACTCATCTTCGTATGGTTCACTGCAACTGAATAATTAACTCAGTAGTTCCTCTCGGAAAAAACAAAACAAAACAAAAACAACAAACACACCCCAAGATACTAACTACTGCTCCTAGAGAAACAAAAATTGCATGCAATTATATTTCACTCTGTTGATATAATTACTAAACATGGTAAGTTATTAACATGTAAAAACTAAGTGACATTCTACAGCTAACAAGCACTTTAGAAACAAATAACATCTACATCTTGCAGCATTTTCCCTAAAGACCTCTATCTATTTAATTGTATTTTAGTAGTGGAAGAATGTTGAGCCATCTCTCTTCGAACTCTTGTTTCACTGTTAGAGGGGTAACAGTTTATAGATCTGGAAGTATCCAAACAGCACTTATCAGTACCACTTGCATGGTACAATACGATTAAAAAAAAAAAAAAAAAAAAAAGTCCCCTTTTTTTTTTCATATGTTTGGAAAGGAAGTAGAAATGAAAGGCAGAAATTAGAGGAATGTGGGATGTTCTATAGAAGTTCCTAAATTTGTGTGGTTTAGTGTGCTTCCATATCAGAACAAACCCAAGATTCATCATTTAATTTATAAAAGGAATCAGTAATTTCCTATCCAGCCAAGCTGGCAGACCCATGTCAAATACCAGAGCTGTAATTCAAAACTCAGGAACAGTCAGAGCCCACTGGGTCACATTTTAAGAGCAGACTGACAGCAAGCAAGTCTCACTCTTGAGGTTGGTGTCCCTGCCTGTGGCAGGGGGGTTGGAACTCTATGATCCTTGGGGTCCCTTCCAACCCAGACCTTTCTATGATTCACTAATACCAGTTAGTGGTAAACTATATCCAAAAAGGCACCAATACAATCAGTAAAAGCTTTCCCATCACAAAAGCCACTATGACTACTGCCACTCTGTCTTGCCTGAAAGCCCCTGGAGAGAAGCCAGAGCTAAAGAACACCGAGCTTGCATTATCCTCCCTCCTGAAGCCAGTTAAGACTGAAGAGTGTGTCTGACTCACTGCCTACGCTCCACACTGCAGATACTGGGAATATTCTGCAGTGTCCTAAGCTCTACAGTCATGCAGAAAAAACAGAATTTTTAGTCACACTGACACACTGACATCCCAATTTGAAATATCTTTATTTATCCTGAAAAAAGAATGTTTTAGACTTTGACCATTTGTCCGTCTGGTGGGCTGCAAGGCCACAAGAGTCAACTATCACAGAAATACTTTTGCTCTAATGTACCACAACAAAATACTCAAGACTTCTTTAATTCTGTAATATGAAAAACTGCATCCTAATAGAGATGATTTAATAAATGCTTTAAAACAGAAATGTTGACAAAACGTTTTTTTAAAAAAAGGGGAAAAGAACCCCACCACACACACATTGGGAGACTATGTTTCTGAACTACAACCGAAGGTTGCAGTGTGCGTGGACCTACAGGAATGGGGCTGCTCTCCAGGAATAAACTAGCACCATCAGAAAACCTGCAAGCATCACCTGACCATTCCTATATAAATACCATCTCTGTGCACAACAAATATCGTCCTAGAACTTTAGGCTAATTAATCTAAGCAGCATATTTTACACGGGAGACAAAGAAGCTGAGAGGAATCCTGGATCCATTCCTAAGGAACATATCACATACAAAGCAAACGCACCAATGAGAAAATAGTGCCATTAAGCACTTGCTCATTTGAAGAAGCTGACACACTTGGAAGATTGACGGTGCTGCAAAGCTGCTGCAAAGCCGCAGATGCTTCTTGCATTGCCTTTCTTGAGCCAGAAGAGCCACTATTAGAGCCAGGACAAACAGAGCACACAGTGACCAAATACATCATCTTTACACCTGCAATGCTACGAACCAAATTGTTGAAGCCGCATGAGAGATGAGGGTGCAGCAGTGCCAGACTAAGGCCAAATAGAATTCATTTTAATTAAAGAGCACCCTCAAACTTGCCACACAAATAAAAATTACAGAAGAAAAAAAAAAATAAATTATGAGCCCATTGCTGCATTGTTACTTCTTCAGGAAATCACAGTTATTCATGTACCAGAATGGAAAACACAATATTTTAACTCTCAGAAGAAATATTTTTCTCTTAATATAGACAATCAAATTACTGTTCTTTAACAGCTCATACCATGTTTGTATCCGTTGATCAACTTTGTTGCATTATTCAGTCATTTGTTATTCAGAATTCAGAAAGAAACAACAAATTTCCATTTTCAATTTAAAACATTAAATCCTTCAGCAGCAAGCTTGCCTGCAGTATACCAATTGAAACAAAAAAAAATTAATAGTGAAAAAATACCTTATTAGAGTATCAATAAAACTAATACTCCAAAATAATTAATCTCAAACGTCAGATCAGCTACAGTAGTTTGAGAATCCATAGCTGAATCTTTAAAACAATTATTTTTACTAGACTTTGCATTGCATATAATCCTCTTTGTTTTCTTTCTATTTGAACATAACCTCGGCTATTAATTTCCATTATCCTGGAAAATACAATGAGCTGAAATTGTGACAATTGATCCAGTGGATCATAAATTAATACTACAACAATTAACAGCATGATGTATCTTGGAGAATTGTCTGTAGTTTAAGCAAAAAAAACCCAACCTTAGACCAATAAAGATGATACGTATAAAATTCACCACAGCTCATCGGACTTTTGCATCACCATTCTGGCCATCACAGCTTAATAAGTGTTATTGACAGAGATTTAGAAGTTGTCCAGCTGCCCTTCTTTTTTAATTTCTTCCCACCATGTCGCAGATCCCATCTTCTCAGTGGGCTTTGCAACCTTTCCTTTCCCCAGCCTCAAAAATGTGAGGGAAAAAAACCATTTCTACACTAATTAGACAATGTAAATTAAAAAAAAATAACTTGCATCACCACAGTTAATAAGAGTACACATTTTCAAGCAGGACAACTGTGGTCAGTTTTTCAGGCTTTGCAGAAATGGGAAGACAACAGATGTTGCTGGAAGGTATGCTGAATAACACTGGGTTTGCTGTTTCTTTTTTCTTAATTGAGTCGGATCACATTCTACCAGTGGGGCCAGCAGTCTGCCCACACCAGGAAGTGCCCTATTTCTCCACCGTCACATTTCTGGAGAGATCCTGAACTATCAGAGATTTATGGAAGACCAGGTCCGGTACCACGCAGGAAGCACTGATGATCTTCATGGCAATGAAAAGCTTCTCAAGAACTTGCATACTTCCAGACTTAATCTCATTACCAGACCGAGGATCAAGAAGTTTCTCCTCTAGCTCAAACTGCCAGGGCTTATGAAGAGACAGCAGGAAAGGAGCACGGCCTGTGACAGGCAAATACGAACACTTCGCTGAGGACACCTCAACAGTACCAAGTCATTGCAGCGCCTCAAAACAATGGAAATAGTCTCGCTATCTTGGTATTGTAATTCATGGTTTTATCTCTGGGATTTTGATAGGAGTTACGATGCTGAGTGTATTTCTGACTTCTGGCCACAACAGGTGCTTTCACGGACCTTCTGGAATTAGTCTCCACTGCAGAACTGCATGTGATGCTATAGGCTGGATTCAGTAATACAGGTGGTTTCTTCTGCTTCTGCACTGTTATGTTTCTAAATGGAGTTGGTATAATTGGAAAGGAGAATTATTGCTTTAAAAATATAGTGCAGCTCAATTGGATTGTGGCAGGAATTGTATGGGCAGGTTTCTCTCTTGTATTATGTAGCAGGCCAAGCCAAGACAACTTCTATACTCTTAAGAATTCCCTAATGCATATAAAAGTGCAGATTTGTTCTGAAAGTTACCTGTACAAATACGGTTTATGTTATTTGATTAGTTTCCAATATAAAAACGTATTATGTAGCTATTAAAAAAGATGAAACTATCAGTCCTAGAAGTGTATCTTGAACTGTACTGCACTCAAAACTCTGTAACCAGAATTCAGCTAGCACTTCCAATAATGATGAGCATGCCAGTAAATACTCCATCTTCTTTTGCTCTGTACCTGTACTACACATACCACAGTAACAAAGTTTTAAGAAACAGCAGGAAGCTATCAGTGAAGGCAAGAGAAATGACTCATTACCAATGACCATGTATCTCTGAAGACTTGAGTAAAGGGGGGGGATGACTATAATCTGACTAACATCACAGTGACTCACCGATCCATTTGACTTGCATAAGGATTTATGAGAACGCACTCCAGCATATGAATACAAGCAAATAAATAAGTAAAACTGCCCACAGAGTCCCTTCCCAATCAGATTAATAACAGACATACAGAAAATGCTTCAGGAATTCTATTTTAATCTAACGAAAACAATAATACATAGAAATCTCCTGGGAAATGGGGGATCAGAAGAATAAAAACTAAGATTACACACGCTGCAGGTAAAGGAGATAAATGGAAGAGAAAAAAAGTTCTACAATTATAGAATGGTCATTTTATTTTTTTTAAAGGAGATTATGATGATTGGAAGTATTTTAAGTATTATCATGAATGTATTATTTAAAATACCAGAAATTCTGGGTATGCCAGATAGAATTTACTGAATAACCTCTAAAATACACAGCTTTGAAAAGCACAAAGTAACTAATTTTTGTATTAAAAAGTAAATAATTTCTTTTTGTCAATATTGTTTAGTCAATAGACAAAAACTATGAATCTCTGTACACACATACAGATAAAACAGATTTTGACTCTAACATACAAATTAAAAAAACTCTTCAATAACATTTATTCTGTTCCCTAAATGTTAGGGAAATTAAGTTAGGTGTATGCATTTTGAGCAGTCTGAATTCCAATTATTTATAACATTCACATGATGACAAGAAGAATTTTATCTACAACTGTACTTTAAGAATATGCTATTCTATATCATCTAAAATAAAGAAAAACCTCTATTATGTAAACAGAGAAGCTTTATCCTGAGGACAGTGTACCCAAACATAACATCTTTTCATTTTCGTTAGTTATATCTTAAAATCAATTTTTCTTTTTTTTTTACCCAAAAAGGGGAATACTAAGGTTAACCTCCTAAATCTGTATTTAGACTTGAAACTTAAACAAAACAAAAATTCCTAGTAGCAGACTCAAAGCTCTTACAAGAAATCTGCTCAAATTCATCCATCGGGGCGACTATTTTATATGCCTAGCTACTGCAGTTGCTTCAAGTTTATAAACATTTTAGCAAAAAGGGAACTCAAATCAAGTCCAGACTCCCGAGAAGAAAAAGACAGGTCCCTTGAAGTGGGGTACTCTGACAACTGAATTTAGAGGGACAGAACAGGATGACTTTTACATGGCAGGTTCATTATGTTCTGCTACTGTGGTAATGGATGTGTAAGAAGCTACATAGGCAATCAAAACTTCACCTTGCATCACTCAATAACTTGAAGAGACACTGGTCAGATTATAATATAAACAGGACATGAGCAGAAGTGGACTTCAGGAAAGAATCAAATAAATTTATGTCAACTACGAAGCAGTGCAGAGAAGGGAGACAATTTCTGTTGTAGCTTGCGTTAGAGCTCTAACTTTTAAGGCAGTGCACCTTGGTTTCTAAACCCAATTCCATGTACATGAGTCCTCTGTAGTAATTATGAATGTTGGCAGTAACAGCTACTGTAAAAGTAGCTGACAGAGCAGGGTGATACAATGACCAGCAAAAATTAGATTTTAATAATTAGGACACACATCGATGTAACACATTTTGTTGATCCCATCAAGCCATGGTACTGGAGGGGAAAAAAAAAATATCCTTAAAGATGACATCGTCCATAATGGAATTACATAGCAGAAAAGCAGTTAAAGGAGAACGCAAACACTTCTGGACTAACAAGGAATGTCTTTCTGTAAGGACTGAAGAGACTAGCACCTAAGTGGCAGAATAAACTGACTCTTAATGAGACCTCAGGTAACAAACAAATACATACACCTCTCAGAAAAAACCACTGAAAGAAGCTATTTGTTATTTCCTATTTAGTTTTTTGTTGTTGTTCTCTTCTCACAGCTTAGCTTTTCTTTCAAAATACTTCCATGTATTCTTTACCCAGTAAAGAATTATAAAACAGTCAAGATCTAAACCTCTGACTTGCTCTAAATTTGTTATAGAGCTCAAACACTCTGAACAGATGGAACAAATACTTCGTACAGTACATATGCTCTCCAAGAATTCACAGACTGCATGTGTATAAAACAAGGAAAATGAGGTGGGTTAACAGCAGGAAAGTAGCTACAGCATCCCGCTATGGACACGGAGACATGCGAGTCCTTTGTCTGGATGGGTGCCAAGGCCTCCCCACAGTTATCCTAGCTGTAAATAGGTAGCTCTTCACTCAAGCTGAGAAGAAAAAAGGCAGACAGATGTGACACTAGTCATATTGCTCCCTTGTGCACTGTTGGCTGCAAAATACAAGTGTGCCTTAACCACAAAAAAACGATAAGCCACCTGCACCCAGAAGGGATCTTTGGCAGGTTTTGTATTAGGGAAACAAACCCAAGTATCAAATCATCAATAAGTCTGCTGATTTCTTTGTAATTTAAAAAAAATAAAAAAATAAAAATAAAATAAAAACCACACACACACACTGAAACACAGATTTTTGAGCAAAGACAAAAAACTGTACCTCTCATGAAGAAACATAGTTTTAACATAAGAGTTAAGATGCTTTAAAAAAATTTTTACCCCTTTATACCACCCCTTCAGCATTCCCACATCTTCTCACTACTTTCCTTTTCTAAATGGCTTCATTCTAAGTACTTCTTCCACATTGACACTCTTTTCCAATTGATTTATTTCCATTGCTTTGCTCCTGCATCCATAAGGCAGAGCATCCCCTCCTCTCTTTCCCACAGGATTCTTTTCCTTGTTCATGCTGCTTTTTAATTTTTTTTTCCACTCCTCTGTTTACTCTGTGCCTTTGCTTATTTTTCACCACTTCAGCAGAAAAGAGTCCAAGCAAAGATGAAAAGCGAGAGGGAAGCAACAACATTCCTTCGCTACGCCACTGTTTTGCATGTGGAAGCATGCCACTTCTGACCGAAGGGTCCAGCTGGCAGCCCAGCTATCCCTGTGGTGTTTGACGAGGATGTTATGTTGCTCAGGCAACCATTCCTAATTGTCCTTCGGGATGCTGAGCAAACAAGACGGGGTTTTGCTGGCCTGTATGAAGGTCACACTAGCACGACGGCAGCAAATGCAGGTTACTGCTGTAGTAAGTGAGGCACAGAAAAAAAATAGATGAGACAGCCCTGTATGCAATAACACGTCAATCATGTATAAAACCCAGTCTCTTCCACAACTACAGTCATGTAAGATAGTGTGTACAACAGTTGTCATACAAGACTACAACAACTACTATGCCAAAGACATTAATGTTATTCTAGACTCATGCTTAAAGCAAATCTGAATGTTTCTTCTGGCTTAAAAATCAAATATATTTTTAAAAGCTATTTATATACAACAACATCCTACGAGAAATAGATTGTCAACAACAGTTTGGCAGGGCACTATTAACATCTTTTAGAGATTGGGAAAAAAATTTAGAAAGTAAATCTCTGCTGAAACAAATAAATGCAGAAGCATTAAGAGCAGGAGCAATTGCCTCAAAGTTCCTCCAGAAGGTTCATCTCAGTATATGAATATTTGCATCTTAAAAGAACATATGCCAGGAAATCTTTTCTTAACTAGAAAAAACATACCTTATATTTTTGGAACAGTCAAGTTTTTCCTTGGGCATGTTTATTGACATATTTTATAAACCTCAGGTCCTTAACTGAAAAAAAGAACTTACTTTGGCTGTATCAATAGTGCATTTTTTTTTAGTCCATGTATCAAAAGGAGGAAGAAAAGAGAAATTTCAAGTAACTTGGGGGAAAAGTCCATTTCAACATCAAGACACACCAAAATGATCATTTCATTGCAAACATTCAAATGAAATTTCCATTTTTCATATTTTTCTCCATTTTTCCTTTGATGGAAAACATTTGCTAATTCACTAATAAAGGTACAAAGCTACAACTTTTTTCAGAGTATAATGAACCAATAAACTGCAATTCATAATCTAACAGAATCAAAAATCCTCTTCTACAGATCCAAGTACTTCCTCTCTATTTTCTGCTGGCCCACGGGAGGTACGGATGCACCTGAACCTCCCCGGATTTCATCGCCCCTGGAAAGCTGTGACAGATGACACACAGAAACTTACAGTGGATCCTTTACGACCCTACCAGAAAGACTGAAAATAACCCATTTTTTTCTTTTAATTGTGTTTACTCTGTTTTTACTTCAGTCTCATCCCTGTAACACAGAGGTTTCTCCACCCTACGCTAACCAGTCCACATTACTGGATGCAATGTCTGTCTTCCCTGAGTTTCTTCAAACCTACACACACTGTAGTACACTACAATAAGCACATATACATAGTAAATTTAAGGTCTAGGAAGTGACTGGACCAGCTAGGGAGGGAAGATGTGTCTGGAGCTATCTGAGATGCCTCCCAGTCCCACAGCACCCAGGGAAGTGCCGGTAGGAGCAGCGTGTTGTGCTCCCTGCTGCCAGAGGCAGGACTCGGGGCTCAGCAAACCCAACGTGCTACAGCCATCCTGTGCTCATCTTTCACATGAAGGAAAGGAAAAATGGGAATAAAAAATATTTTCAAAGCCATTAGCAGTACTTTTCTAAGGATGCTGTCTTAACTATAACCCTTTTTTCCCCATGGATGATCCCAGTTCCCAAAGCCTGAGAATAGCTGCCACTAAACAGAGTAAGAGATGAAACTTTAGCAATTTCTGGTGGACTTATTTAGCCACAGCTGGTCACAAAGCTCCATTATAGTGGGTTTTAGCTAGATTTGCAAGTGCTTGCAACTATTTTTGGCCAAAAAAACCCTTGTCCTCTATTACTTCCAGAATGGGTGGTTCTTTCTTACAAGTGTTTTACATTTCCAGATATTTTTCCCTGTACAAGTAAAGCACTCCAGTTCTCCAACGTAAGAAAGCAGATTTTACCACTGAGAATACTTGAACAAGACCATCTGAGAGGCCCAGGTCACAGATAACTGACTATCAAGATGTTCTGCATCCTGAAATGCTACCACCAGCACTTAATACACTGACCAGGTCAATGATATCCTGCCATTATCACTCAGGAGCTTTCAACTTTCATAAAACATACTCAGAGGCATTTTTAATTTCATAATGATACTTTAACATCCATAATATAAATAGATATGAAAAGACATTATTCATATTTAAGCCTGGAGAAAGAGACAACGGGAGTCATATTTCTCTATTATAAATTATTATGCATTCTGAAATGTTAATAAAGCAAGTGACAGTGGTGGACTGTATTCAGGAGATAACTAACAGGAAAATTATAGTAAGAATTGTCCTTACGACTACTACTATTGACAGTGTATTAATTTTCTGAGGAGCTATGTGAGTAAATGACGAGTTAAAACATTTCTTGCACTATTTGGTGTTATGAAGGAAAACATTTTTTTAAAAAAAAATAATGTGTTTCTTTTGTATTTCCACCCTTTTTTTAATTTGGAACTAATTTTTAGAAGCCACTTTTGCTTGTACAGATATTTATGTGCAGGCCTTGGAGTTTACAGCACATAAAGCCCTTCATCTATTTCGGCAGAGCTCCAGGAGGACACTGAGTGCTCAAATCACAGGGCAGAGACCTTTCACACTCATAGATTCTCGCTGCACTTGCATATCCACATTGATCTTCAATAAAACAAACAATTTTTAAGGACTTAGTACTATGCTTAGAAGTAGGAAGATAGGAGGATACCCTACATAAATAAACACACACCATAAACTATCAAATAATTTTAAAAGCTATATTGTTTTCATATCAAAGATTATAAACTGAAATTTCATACAGTACACTAGCACCTAAATGAACAGCGTTCTCTGGACATTCTGTACTGACATATAGTCAAGAAGGAAAGCATACATGGTCTCTTTTATTTAGATTAAAAGGTGACCTAAATTAATGCTGAGTTAAAGAAAACAAAAAGACCTCCAGCTGTAAGCAGCTGAAAATAAACCTGTTTGTTTCAATTACTGTTGTGATTTCAGGAGGAAGAAGCACAACATTTACCTGCAACTCTATTAGGACTGATTCTCAACCTGAAGAGGAGGCATTTATTACCGTCAGGTATATACTCATACTCAAGACAGGACACTAAACATTTTCTTTCATGATGACATCAGACTTCATTCTCCTATCATTAAAGCCCCTAGTTGCCAGGATCCTACCCACACCTCCACCCCTGCTGTTAACAATCACCATGAGATTTTAGCTGGGGTCTTGGCCAGAGCCAAGACGTGCTGGCTGTCACAGCCTCTGATCAAACAGCGTTCATTAACTGTTCCTCCTCTCTCTGCTCACTGACTTGGACAAATCAGGGAGCACTGTCCGCACTCTGAGAGCTTCTTATTCTCACGTGAGATGCTGGTAAATTTGTAATTTCCAGAGCAAGATTTAACAAAATATGGACAGGATTCTAAGGATAAATTTGCATGAATAAAACTGGTGACCAAAATACAAACATCCTCTTCCCTCTTCAGGGAATGAAACAGAACAGTTATGTACCACCACTGAAGCAGAAAATGGGATGGAGGGGTTTACTTCATGTTTTGCTGGCCATGACCTAAACAGTTTGTGTTGGAAATTGCAACTCAAGTTGCCAGTTTTTTCTGAACTTCTAATGCTGTATAACCCAGGGTTTGAAGCTCAACATCTCCTTTTTAAGCTTCTCTTACTGTTGTCTATTGATTTCATAGCTATTAAGAAATCGCCTAACATTATCTGACAGCAATCTCTAGGCATAAGAATAGTCCTGAAAAGTATATCACATACAAGACTAATTCCAAACATATAGATGATAAAATATTACTATATTAAAAAACATAAAAGATACAGCAAAAATAGAAATACAGATAAAATGTCTCCCTCTGCTCCTTGTTATCATTCGCAAATTATAAAGTCAGGTTATATGCAGGGCAACTCAGTATTTGTCAATTCACTAGAATGAAAATGTTGGACTGCATTGACTCTGAGTCATCTATCATCTAGACAATGAAAATATGTTGTGATAGATTTATTTATACATGTTATCTCAAAAAAAAAAAAAAAAAAAAAAGGATTACCAGTCATAATAGTGTCATTTTTACAAATAAATATACTTCCAGAAAGTTACACTGGATGACTGAATTACAGAGAAGCATCCAAGTTCTGCTCAAAAGTGAGACCTAGTCAGTGGTTTTCAATTAAAACTTTTCATTAATGTGTATATTGCTACTGAATGAACAAAGATACTCAACTTAGCCACTTTTTTTTTTAAAGGCACTTGAGGACAATTTCGTACCCCAACATTATAAAATATTTTGTTGACCTTAACACTTATTTTATCTCAATATCAGCTTTCAAGTTCTGTTACAATTTTTTTTTCTTCCTTTGGAGGAGAGATCACTCCAACTGTAAGGACAACAGTAATTTTCTTAAGTAACTCATTTTATTTTAGCAACATTCCTTAGTCCTTGACAATAGCTGGTAAGTCAGCATGTAGCCAAATATGTGTCAGCAGCCTCAGCCAAGATACCCATAGCCATTTATACAGAGGAGAAACTCCCCTGCTGTATGCAATACCTGTTCCAAAATTAATCAACCTCAGAAAATAGCAGTGAAATAATTCTTGAAAGACTACCAAGCAAATACGCTAAGGAAGGAAAAAAGACTTGTAAGGTTAATTGTCTTAATGCTACAGTGACACCTAACAAATAAGTGTTTTGGGACAGCTTCTCGACTATAAAAATTCTAAAAGGCAGATTAGCAAGGAGAAGCAGGAAAAAAAGTACTTCTGACATTCAGTTGGAAATTGCAGTGCTCTGGAAAGAAAATTTCACCTTCATCCTTATTCTCTGATTTTTAACAAGCACACGGAAGCAGGAAAATTACATCAGGTCTACCAAGGAGGGCTTCACCCATGCATTTGGGAAAGTTAGGAAATTTACTTTCCTCACTCACTTTCCACCCAAAAAAACACCAAAGCAAACAAACAAAAAACTAAAACAAACAAAACAAAATAAACCCAAACCAACCAAAAAGAAAAAAACAAAACAAAACCAAAAACACCCTCTCTACAGGCTGTGCAGGGCACTGGGCTTCAGTTCGACACCACTCCAGTCAGACCCTCAAGACAACACACAACTGGGACAAATGACTGCTATGTTTTTGAAGTCTACCATATGTTCCTTTCAAATATTTAAGGTTTAGTCTTTGAAACTATTTGTAAAATGTCATATTCTCTCTTAAATCTAGTAATATCACTGGAAATACTTTGTTTAATTTTGTCGTTCTTCCATTTCCTTTCTCCTTTATGCATTTCTCTTTAACACTGACTTTGCCTCTTATAGATAGTTTAATAACAAAGACAAGAAAATAGGGGTTTGCGTGCAGAAAGAACTGAAACACAGTACTAAATGTACTGAAGTGTGTAAAATGTTAATTACAATGAAAAATACTGAAATATGTTGCTCAGCTCCCTGCAAGATTGCTAACCAAAGTATATCGCTGCCGAGGCTGGTAGACACAAGCGTAGCCACAGCCATTGCCCAAAGCGGCGAATGCCTGGCTGCCCAGCGTGCGCTCGCGCTGCGGCTGAGCAAGGTGCGCAGGTTCAAAAGCTCATTCAGAACTGCCCATTGCAATCTGCCATCAGGCATAGCCCAAAGGGGAAAATATTCTCTCTCTGCTTAAAGTTTCCAACCCCGCATTCTGAACAGAGCCCGTTTGCTAAATTGTGTTCTACTCATACCCTTTTTCTGAGATGCATATTCCCCGGTTTTATTCATGTAGCTCTTCCGCAGATCATCAAGTGAAATTTTGTGCCACAGAGTCCCTGTCAGTCACGCCAACCACTGAGGTTGCTCTTATGCTCAGGCAAAATTTGCAGCAACAGTAAAAGCAAACATCTTAGGAGAAACTTTAGCAAAATTCTAATACTGTTATTTGCAAGATCCTCCTAGAATGGAGCACCATTGACCTAAAATACTTTATTTCTCTGCATCTCATCTGGCAGAGCAAGAGCTGCTGCCTCCTGCTGATATGCACACATGCCCTTATCAGCAAAACTGAAATAATAAGCGAAAGCTAAACTTTGACATTTGCTGTCTTTTCCTTTTGACCCATTGTGTTGCCTTTGATCATGTCACTCCTTTGCTGCTCTTGATAAACCTATGGAAATAGAAACGCAAGGTGTATATTTGCTTCAGATAATAGAAAAAAATATTTTCTCTAATTCAAATCTACAGTATTTTCAAAAAATGTGTATAGAGTTACCTAGAAGATCATTAAAACAACAACAAAATTAAAATAAAATACATTTGGCTTGCTGCCAACTGATAAACAAGAAACCTTTGTTCAGGGCTATATATCAATTGTAACACTTCAGTTTATAAAAATTAAACTGAAGAACAAACCCTCGACAGTACCAATACTTAATCACTGACAAATTTCAATGACTACAAAGAAAACACAAGCCATCACATTACTGAATGAGCAGAAATCTAATCCATGATAGGGACCATTTTCAGTTTCTTATGAAGTTTAATTTCCTTAAAAAAAAAAAAAAAAAAAAATTCACCCTCTTAACTTGAGGTACTTGAACAAAGGCTTTGAAAATGCACCACAATTCTATCATTATTTGAGTATTTAACTTGTAAACACAAGCAAGGATTGTCAATGAGAATAAAATGACAGCACTAAGGACACATTATACAAAATACAAAGATAAATAAAGATCAGCTGTCTGGGAAGCGCACAGAAGTCAGAGAAGCCTAGAAGCTTCATGCTTCCTCATTTATCCTTTAATGGAAAAAATTGACATTAGCTGAAAAAGTATTGATTTTCTGTGCTACAATCTATGGGAGCCTAAAGAATGAAAAGTCCTTTTTGCAGCATACTGAGATTGTTTAAAAAGAATAACTTCAGAGAGGTCTGCTTGAATTACTTTCTGGATCTCACAGTATACACATTTGTCTCTGTTCAGACTTGTCCTTCTAAATGATAAACTTGCATTTGGAATTGTACCAATACATTTAAATCTGCTTCAGCATGGTTGAAATGTATAAACCACCTTGAAAGAATCACCAACATAAAATGCAAAAATATTTCACTTGCTGCCATTAAGAAATAGCACCTTACACTGCTATTAGGCACAAGGCCCATTAGGAAAATAACTGATTTTCCTTGGTATGCTTAACACTGTGAATTTCTAGGCATTTTGCTCTCCAAGGTTTTTTGCCTTCCATACTCCCCAGCCCCCGATGGCCCCCACCGAGGATCTCCCGGGAGGGCAGAGGACCTGCAGTAGAAGCACAGAAGACTGCCTCGGCCAGGATGCAGGAGGGGCGGACGGAGGGGAGAGGCACAGAGCACCGGCAGCCTGGCAAGGGGACGTGCCTGTGACTCCAGAGGGGATCGGCAAGCCTGGGCACAGGACCGAAATTCAGAGAGGGGTGTCTTAGCAGGTAGGGAGTGACCTGTGGAGGAGAGACAGAGTGATAAAGAATGCAAGAGCTGCGAAGGCACATCTTGGTGCTGGAAACCCAGAGAAGTAATGAACACACCCCTGGTGCACTTGTCTTTAAAAAAATTAGTTTCACAATTAGTTTGCCCTCATTACAAGAAACTAAATTTCATCTGTAAGCAGATTTATCTAACAGTGGTGGGTTTTTCAGTGTTACATCACACAGCTATGACACATTTTTCGTGGCAAACTACCCAAGAACCAGCCAAGAAAGCAGAACTACTCGTTCCGCAAGATATCTGAGGCCTAAAGAGCAGTTTGTTTCCATCAGCTTTCAATGTGGGAATGTTGACAGAGATGTTAAAGTCTGAAATGAATAAAGCTGCCATGCCCTCCACAGGCATGTTCTGCATTTCTCAGCACTGAGCATGATGTCCACAACCAGATGAAGCAGGAGAACAGAAGAAAGAAAAAAGAAAGAGAGCTTACCATTAAACACATGCAGTGGCATCAAGAAATAAAACTTCTTTGTTGTATTTCCCCTTTTCTAGAGAGCACTATTAGCCTAATTTACATCCATCCCAGCTTAAATAGTTCTGGTTTACTGTAAAAAGTTCTGGTTTACTTAAAACCTCTTCAACTGATGTAAGTTAGCATACTTCTGTTGCCCTCAAGGGAATATCACCATGTTTATCAAGTCCTTGTTGTTAGCCTCTACCTATTTTTCACATAGCATTATTCTTTACTGCATCTTTGAAATTATTTTTACTGACTGACTACAAATAGCACAAATGGAAAAGAATGAAGAAAACGTAGAAAATGCTAAAGTTAATATATTTAAGCTTTATAAAAGAATGCTGTGTAAATAATAATTCAAATAGTAAATAGTATATAGAAGAGTAGAGAGATATATCACAGGTATATGACTGATTATTTGAAAGCTTGAGTTAACATGCTCACAAAGTTAAGATTAAAGCATAAAAATTTGCAGATACTGAATAGATCTCAAAATTCTAAAGAACATTGAGGGGGGAAATCTAATAATGAATATATCAGAAAGTATTTAAACCAGAAGGTGGCAGATGCTAATAATGCCACAGTGTATTTGCACCACGAGCTGGCAGCCAAGGGCCTGTGCAGCTCTGGGCTGGGCAGGCAGCAGAGCTGAAGGCAAGAATCCTTCCCCCACCCCCATTCACAGCCCTGGTACAATGCAGTAAAAGTTTGAATAACACTTCGACTACTCAAAAGCACACACATCATAGACGGAAAGTATCTATTTGGATCTATAAAGGTGGTACAGTTAGGAAAAAAAAATGAAGCAATCAAGAAGGCACAAAATGTCAGGAAATCTATGAGCAGTGATCTGTTACACAGCCTCTGGGGAACTGGTCTAGGCATTTCAAGTGGGAAACCTAAAACCTAAGGGTATTAAGAAAAATATCACAGCTCTAGGAAAGGCCAAGTGATTACAACATGGCTGGTTTACCACCTCCTCTAGCCAAACTTACTGTTCATATGTTCGTGTTCCATTGATTTGGCCAAAATACTAAAAAATAGAAAATTATGAACTGGAATTTGTTAAATTTAAAGGCAAAGATTCTGCCGCTCACTCTCCTCTTCCTAGTGTAGCTCACAAAATTTTACTTAAATTTGTAGCACATTTTCTCTTCTTCAGGCAGACAGACACACAGCAGCTCTTAGGGAAAGGATAAGAGCTATGAACCCAAGCTGCCACATCCATTATTACATTTAAGAGCAACCAACTACTTTGCAGATCCAACAGCAACCTTTGCATCACCAGAAATGGAAATTAAAAAGCATATCATCGATAAGTTTTGAAACTGCTTCTATGCCTTAAACTCACAGATACTGCATAACCATGTGGAGCTATTGAAGAGCCCTGTAAGGGTCTGAAGGTTAGTCAGTTTGGCTAATTCTAATCCTCATACTCTGACCTGGTTTGAATACTACCCCATTAATTTACAACTCACATTTCACAAGAAAACACAATCTTTATTGTATTAATTAGAGACAGAAGCTGCTCCAATTATTAATCGTAAGCTCTGTCATGCAACAGTATTTATGGTGAGTGGGCAGGGGAAAGAAAATACCTTGTAATTTTTTTAAAATATTATTTTGCGTTGCATGTCACTTTGAATCATATACTGCAAAATGACCATGGGTTGTATATGGAGGCTACACTACCAGTCATGGGAGGGACTGAAAGAAGACTGCTGAGTGGACCGCCATATATTTTACATTTATCTTCCCATAGCATATGTGCACACCCACACAAATACAGGTCATAGTTAAGGAAAGTTATAGAACTTTTTTTTTTCCTTCAGTCAGAGAATAGGTTATTTTTGTCCATGATTATGTCACCCAGGAACATTAAACCAGGTAGCAACTATGACCTGACTGTGGTTACCAGAAATCACATGCACGAAAAAGCACAGTTGTCAGGTGCAAGCGAACTTGGAAAGACAACTTGCATTTATCTGATAGGAACGGGGGAAAAAGATGATGGATTTTACACATCAACAGCCATTACAATGAAAGACACAGAATTTGCATGGCTACAGAGCTAACCTTCCAGCACCAGGGGCACACTGATACTTTACATCCAGGCTCATACTCTAAGTACGCTATAGCTCCATTTCGTATCATTCCCATCCTTTTGTTTTCTGCAAGCATCTTCTGAATAAAGCTTGTTTTACAGAAACAGATTAAAACCAAGAAACACAGACATTAAACATGAAGGAGACAGAATTACTTCTCAGAGGGATGCGTGTGTCATGCTTACATTGAGGTCAGAGGGATGCCAAGATGACTCAACACCAACTGACAGTTTCAGATCTCAACAAGCTGTTTTATTTTGAAGCTTTTTCCTTTTAACCAAGTATCATTTCCACCATCCACCACCACCCTCTCACCCAGCTGATCCACTCCAATCTGAAACATTTGTCACTAAACTAACCATTCCAGCTTCCCATTTACAAGCTGAAAGTCCTTTTATCTGGTACATTTGTTGCCACTTCTGAAGTTCTCCATTAGTGATTTTGCCTTTCCAGTTTCCCCAGATCAATCCTTACCAGGTAGCAACATGGCTAACCATCACCCTAATTATAAAAGAAAATAAGTTGCCTCCCACCACTTTCCTAAAAGTTTTCCTACTCTAGAAAATAAGCTAATTGAAGAAACTTTAATCCAAAACCTCAAAAATCATAATCTGAGAGGATGAGCCATGGTCTGTCTGGATTCATTTTTCTACCATTTCTCAAATCACAGTGCCATTACTTTCCAAACAAGACTGATTTTATTTTCAAAGACAGGATTGGAAGAAACAGTTAAAAGTTGTTTTAAGATCAAACAAGAAGGGTGTCAGGCAACACAGAGCAGATCAGGGATAAAACTACTCATACAGCAGAAGCAGGTTGACTGCACAAGGCAGAGAGACAGTGAAGGCAGAGCTGAAACAAGAAGAGGAATCACCAACTTGGAATTGTTCCTGTAAGATGGTCACAGAAACTTCTCTTGATCCAAATCCTGTTTAACATCACCTTATCCACGCTGGGTGTGTTGCAGGGGAATGTAGTGGTGTGGCTGCAAGAATAGGAGGAAGACACCACACTGCGTCACATAATATAATCCCGTTTTATTAAGTAGGGTGGGTGCAACATTTCTGTTCCAGCTTGTCTATTCTATGACACACACAAATCAAGGTCCAGATGACACTGCCATCAAAGATCCCAGGGAACAAAACGTTCACCCCAGCTGCTCAGTGTGTCCGAGTTCTAGCCAGTGGCCTGGACCTCAGACCAGACTGTTCCACTCCAGCTCATCTTTCCAAGTGTCAGAGGTATGTACATGTCCTATGTCATGCTCCCTCATCTCCCACACCTAGGGCTACTGCTTTAATTATTAATTGCTTTCTCATTTAAACTGTCAGCATGAGCCATCAAAGGTCTCACCAATCCGGCAGTCCATATCTAAGTTCAATTAGCAGTCACCACCAAGGTTTCTGCAACTTTTTTGTCTCCCATCCCGAATGTGTTACAGGAAGTGTGAAGTTAGTAACAGTTACAGAACAAAGTTGCTCTACTGTTTTTTTCATTTTCCAGGATTAATCAGGCCAGCTAGAGATGGGCAGACGTAGCCAAGATCTCCTCTGTCTGAGCAGGTAGTCTTCACCCCATGGCACAGGTTTCATACAGCCTTTTCTTTGGGAAACCTGATCTTATTCCATTTCTCAACAGAAAACTTTTCAGTTCATCATCTGAAAAAGGATAACACAGTCCAAGATAAGGTATCTTGAAACTGATCTATAGATCATTCTTAAATAAATGTTATTTCAGGTTTAGTCATTTTTATAACAAAGCAATATGAGATATATGCCCTACTGTACTGAAGTAAAGGATCTAATACATTATTTTAATACCTTTGAATCCTTTACAAACGTCATTCACTAACTTAAATGGAAACAATATAGGCTATAGAAAAGCTTTGTACCAACAGAACAGCATTTGCATTAAAGGGTGAGACTATGTTCAGTACCACATGCAGATAAATTAATCTAGCCTTTTAAATAAAGAATCTGTAAGTTCCTTAGGATTTCTGCTATGGACTAGAAATGTGCAAATCATAGAATCATTGAGGTTGGAAGGGACCTTTAAGACCATCAAGTCCCACCATCAATCCAACACCACCACCATGCCTACGAGACCATGTCCCAAATGGACATGTCTATACATTTTTTGAACACCTCCAGGGATGGTGACTCCACCACTTCCCTGGGCAGCTTGTTCCAGTGTTCCACCACTCTTTCAGTAAGAATTTTTTCCTAATATCTTATCTAAACCTCCCCTGCCCCCAACAAGGCAATTTCTCATCCTATTTCTAGTTACCTGGGAGAAGAGACCCACAACCACCTCCTCTCAGGTAGTTGTAGAGAGCAATAAGGTCTCCCCTCAGCCTCCTCTTCTCCAGGCTGAAAAACCCCAGCTCTCTCAGCCACTCCTCATAGGACTTATTCTCCAGACCCTTCACCAGCTTCGCTGCCCTCCTCTGGACACACTCCAGCATCTCGATGTCCTTCTTGTAGCAAGGGGCCCAAAACTGAACACAGCACTCGAGGTGCAGCCTCGCCGGTGCTGAGTACAGGGGGACGACCACTTCCCTACTCCTCCTGGCCACACTTTTTCTGATACAAGCCAGGATGCTGTTGGCCTTCTTGGCCACCTGGGCACACTGCTGGCTCATGTTCAGCTGGCTGTCGACCAGCACCCCCAGGTTCCTTTCCACAGGGCAGCTTCCCAGCCTGTAGTGTTGCCTGGGGTTGTTGTGACTGAAGTGCAGGACCCGGCATTTGGCCTTGTTAAACCTCATACAATTGGCCTCAGCCCATCGATCCAGCCTGTCCAGATCCCTCTGTAGAGCCTTCCTGCCCTCAAGCAGATCAACACTCCTGCCCAACTTGGACCATAGGGACTAAGCATAGCTTTTGTGATTTTTGTGATTTTCACAGTTTTCTGAAAAGTATGGGGGTTTTATATAGTTTATAGGCTACAAGCATTTCTATCTCTCAATTTCCACTGTAAAACAGGGAAAATAAAGCTCTTTATTTTAGCACAGTTATGAATGTAAGCAGACAGATTGCACTGTGAGACCACAACCAAGACTGGACTTCCTATCTGCTAAATTCTGGGTAGATTCAACTTACCTACCTGATTCTCAGCACCCCGAAATAAGAAGGAAAAGATTCAAACAGTGAAGAGAGGGCTTAAGTGCCACAAATGTGAAATACTTGATTGAGGAACATAAAACCTTTAAGAGATGCCCAGGGACTGCACTCTGCTAGAAATACAGATACCATTCCCCCAGCAAGAAGACAACAAGAAAACTAAGTTTCCCAGAAGGAAATTTATTTTTTGGTAGAAAACTTAAATCTTTTAATCTAATGCAACATTACACCTGCTACTTGATGTTCTTGCAACTTATTAAGCTCACAATCAACTGGAGATTTCTTTACACCTCATAGAATCATAGAATGTTTTGTGTTGGAAGGGACCCCCAGAGCCCATCTAGTCCAACCCCCTGCAGTGAGCAGGGACACCATTACCCAGATCAGGTTGCTCAGAGCCCCATCCAACCTCATCTTGAACATTTCCAGGGATGGGGCCTCCACCACCTCTCTGGGCAACCCCTTTCCAGTGTTTCACCACCCTCATCGTAAAGAATTTCCTCCTTACATCCAGCCTAAACCTACCCTGTTTCAGTTTAAAACCATTACCCCTTGTCCTGTCACCTCTGTCCCTACTAAAAAGATTCTCCCCCTCTTTCCTATAGGCCCCCTTTATGTACCGAAAGGCCGCAATCAGGTCTCCCCGCAGCCTTCTCTTCTCCAGGCTGAACAAGCCCAACTCTCTCAGCCTGTCCTCATAGGAGAGGTGTTCCAAGTTAATGTATCCATTATCTCCTTTAAGAGACGTGCCCTCAACTAGTATTAAAATATATTGACCTTTAAGGTGAACCAACCAACTGACCAAAAAAACCCACCAAAAATAAACAAACAAACAAAAAAAAAGGGTAAGGAAATTATTTAACTTGATTTCAAAATGCATCTGTTCTCTCTGCTACAGTGAGACATTTCTAAGGATCATTATAAAGCTCTCCAAATCTTTAGGACATTACAACTGCCATACATTCAAGACCCATCCTTTTATTCTTATTCAGTCTCCAACTTCCTCTTCCTCCTCCTCCTCCCTCAAATCTTCTTTTTTTAAAGTTATAGGTAATAAATAATGAGATACAATCTTTTTGGTTTCTGAGTTGGTGATTGAGGGGCTTATATTGGAAACATTTAAACAACCAGTCTGTAGCTTTCTCAGAAAGACAAGCTTGGAAATTCAGCAGCTCCCTCCCTACCTCTACCACCCATAACTGTATATAGCCCTCAGCACATACTGACACATTGTACATGAAGCAAGCTCCTAAACTAGATAGAAATTCTGTAAGATTAGTACACATACTCAAAAAAAAAAAAAAAATCAGAGTTTCTAAGCACCAACTATTTTGCATTGTAAATACAACATAGTAGTGTCTGGGTTTGCCTTTAATGCCAAACCAGTTAGAATGATAGAATAATTTAGGTTGGAACCTCTGGATGTCACTTGGTCCAATCTCCCTCAAAAAAAAGAAAAACACACACCAAAAAAACCCCACATTGCAACCCTGTTTTTTCCTCTTTCAACAGTTGTCTCTAGTATTTTTCCTTCCTTAATGCCTTAATGAGTCTATTCAGAAGTATCCCTAAAAGACAAGAGTTTGTCTATACACGATAACTCCCGTGGTCTTCTCCTATCTATCTTCCACATTTCACGTTTAGCTGTCCTTCCTTTGACTGGCTTATCAGCTGTCAGCACCAAAAGGTTCTTCCATCATTTTTCAGCTCTTCTGAAAGGAGTAACCCCAGAAGAGGGATATGCTAGAACTGGGATCTATACAGCAGTGACAGCATTTAAAGAAAACTTCCAACTGCCCTCACGTCTGTATTTTGACTTCCAGGAAGCAGCTGAAAGCTGTAGGCTTGTATTTACAGCTCAGAAAACCTAGGTATGGAGATGGTGAAATCAATTACAAACACACATAAATAGCACCATTCATAGCATGAACAATACTATCATTTCATATACCATAGTATTTCATAATATTACAACCAAATTCAGTTCACAATACCTGGCACCTCATAATGCAACTTCCTCCCCCTCAGACTTCTTACAGCTAGGAAGTTTCCCTGTCTGTCACCAAAGCCACATCTTGAATCTGCCAAAAATCCAACATCCCTTGCATGGCCTGAACATGTTTCTTTTCATTTGTATATAGTACCTGTTGCTGCTTCCTTTGACATCTAGAACCTCGATATTGCAAATTCAACAAAAAAAAAAATCATTTTTAAAAAAGCATTTACTTTAGTATTCCACTGGGAAGAGGCTGTGGTTTATTTGGGGGTTGTTTTTTTGGTTTTTTGGGGTTTTTTTAAATCTCATTAAACTCAGTTTAAGAAACACAAGCCTGAAGGAAATTCTTGGGCAAATTCCTTTTTAGAAGTACAGTTGCCCAGAGTAACATTTCCCATGAAAATTATCCACAGAAACTGCTTTTTCCTATGCCAGCATAGTGAAAAGCTTCAAAAGCAGCAAGTAATTAGCTACCAGGAAAAAAAACTGAAAAATAAAGCCTCCCAGTTTCTAATCATCACATGCACCAGAAACTTCTGGCAATTGTTTAAATTGTTCTGTGCTTTAAAAAGATATTAGAAAAGACAGGGGTAATGAAAAAATATTTTCTACCCTATATATGAGGCATAAGAGTTGATTAAACCATTAGGACAGGCTCACTGTATACATACACACACATTAGAAATATAGACACACACACACACACACACCTCCCCTTCAGCAGTGAAGGATTGGCAGTTCCCTTCCCATCTCCCACTGCAATACCAGTATCAGTGACAGCAGGTTCTCCAGCACATGTGGAAGGGCTGACCCAGAGGACTAATGTTCCTCCAGAAATACAACTCTTCTGAGATAAAGCTGCCTGGTACTAGAAGCATAAGTTCTCAGGAAACTAAAGAAGTATACGAAGAAAAAAAAAAATCCCCTGAGAAAACCCATGCTGGTATCTCATGTATTTGGCAAAACAAGAGCAAAAACATTTGCTTCTGTCACACTGAGAAATCCAGTGGTAGACCATACCTCAGATGAAATGCAAAGCACTAAGGGGTAGACACACACACATATCCCCCAGACAGACACGTGCCAAAGGAGCGAAGGAAAATGAAGCAGTACTGTGAACACTCTCTACCTTCGTCTCCAGAGCGGATTGAAGGAAGAAGTGCCAAAGGAGAGCAAGCCCCTGTCTCCAGCAGCACTTGCCATAGAGCAAGAGGTGGAGGACTCCCCTACCGAGGCAGTCACTATCTTTCCATAGCCATGGTGGCTTTGTACTACGTTCTGAGGGGCTGCTCGGTTAACGTCTGTGAGCAAAGTTATGGTTTTGATGGTTGTATAAACCCACATCCAAACACATAAATACAGAGAGAGTACAGCCCTTCAACATCCGCACTTGCAAACATCCAACTTGTTCCTACCCGTAGATGACCCAATGTTTTGTTATTCCTGGGTGGGACCAAAGCAAAATAAAGACTAGAAAAACAGAAACTTGGAGCATCACAGATATTTGTGAATAAGCTGCCAAAATAGGCTAAGAGCAAAAAAAGAGACAGCTGTAAGAAAGACTGCTAATAACACCCCTAACAATACAGCTCGCAAGCGCTATGGAGGGTGTGGGAGTGTAGTAGCAAACTAACAGGACGTGGAAGGGTGAGCCTGAGGAACCACAGTACAACAAAAGGTAGCTCCTTCCAGCTCTCAGTAGCAAGGGAAAATGCTTAGAAGGTCTTCAGTCACAAATCCTGGAATATTTTCATTTCCAGATATACAACCTACCATTTACTTGTACAGAAAAAATAGTTTAAATATAAACCTATTTAGGGTATTTTAAATAATAAATATTGCACATATCTCTGTTAATTTACCTGAAATTGACAGAAAACAGAAAGTAGTCCTCCTCTTGTGTAGTTTTTAAACAAAACTCTATTTATTATATAGACATAAAAATAAATGTTTTATTAAATATATAAGATACTGTGATCCATACCAACCGCACCTGCTTAACCTCTAAAGGTCAAGGTCATGTCATTTATACCAAGATGAGGGGGGGGGTCTAATGATGGTATCTACAGCTATATGGACAGAGGATGGTTATTAGAAATGAACTACTATAAACCAAACACAATTATATTATACAGAAACCATTAGATACTTGATGAGATTTTAATCTTTGAGCTGGTATCATTCTGCAAGTTAATCATCTGGAGAACAGAAAATCTGTTAGGAATGCAATTAAATGTACTAGTTCCATTAAAATTGAGCTGATATAGTTAATTGTAGTCCTAAAATAGCTATTTCCTCACACCTTCGCTAAGCAATTTTTTTTTCTTCTACTGAGTACGAGTCTATTTAAGGAACGCTCTTCACTTAAACTCTCTAATAAGATTTGTGAATACTTTTGTTCTGTTACGTTACCCCACGCAAGTTGCACTGCAGTTTGCTGTTCGACCTTGGCTTCCTCATTCACTCTGGGAAGTACAGCGAGGTCTTTTGTTTCAGTTACTATTAGTCCATAGTATCTGCATTGCTGAAGCTTTTGGGAAGAGTATCAACAGTGTAGCCTTGCAGCACACGCAAGCAGTTACAGAATAAAATAAAATGAGGGACCCCATGGCAAAGCCCACGTCAGATGGGCATTTTAAGCATCAGCACTTCTGGGAAGCTGGTAATTTCCAAACAACTGCTTTAGTGAAGCCGTACACATTCCAAGTACTCGCCAGGGTGTTGCAGCATTGCCAGCGAATGGGGAAAACAGGCCGTTCCCGTCCTTTTTGAGAGAGACAGAGCACGAAAACAAAAAGGTATCCTAAGAGCGTATCAGCTTGGGGATAGCTGATCTACAATTCGTTCTCACAGACCAGGCAGTTGATTGGGGCACATGAAATTGCTCTGCACGGGAGGGGGAAAGAAAACGACTTGGGGGAGCGACAACTAACCGGCCGGGCCGGGGCTGGCGCCGGCGCCTCGCGCTGCGCGGATGCCCTTACGTAACCGCGTCCCCG
>JMFS01107800.1:0-34142 GCA_000699545.1 Podiceps cristatus
TTCTCCCAGTCTGTATATATGTCTGGGATATGTCTGTATATATGTCAGCTTAAGGTGATGTGAATCCAGTCATGAAAATGCAAGATTTTTATGATAAATCTTACAGTTTCCTATTGATTTATGTATCTCTTAATTGCAAATTAATGTTTCCCAGAGTAACGGTAGTGACAGTCACTGATAGTAACTATCAGTAATTATATTTTGCTTTTTAAAGTGCTACTCAAACATTGATTAGGTAATATTTCACTGAAACAAACTGGAAATGTATCACTTCAGTGTTCAAAGATGGAATAAGAGAAAAGAGTCAAATGGGAAAAAGGGGCTCAACTGTTGTGGTTTAACCTTGGATGCTAACCGGACCACGCAGCTCTGGTGGGGTGTGAAGGAGAATCAGAGAGAGAACTTGTGGGTTGAGATAAAAACACTTTACCAGGACAGCAAGGAAGATATATATTATGATTATAATTAGTATATATTTGAGGATAGTAGAATATATAAAATGGACAATGCACAATTTCTCACCACCTGATGACTGACACAGCCTGTCCCGAGCAGCAGGCAGGAAGCAGGGATGTTCCCCTGCAGCCATCCCAGAAGAGCAAGTGCCAGAGAGAGCGCGAGGGAACAGACAGACAAACAGGCTTGAACAGAAAATAAATGAAAATAAGGTAACAAGAAGGGAACATGCACAGAAAGCAAACTGAACAAGGAACCAGAGTGAGGGGGCAACGGCCAACCCTCCCTTACACCGGGCATGACGTCTATGGCATGGAACACTCTCTTTGGCCAGTTTAGATCAACTATTCTGGCCGTGCCCCTCCCAAGTTTTTGCACCTGCACATCAGCAAAGCTTGGGAAACTGCAAGATGTCCTTGATTGTTCGGCAGCAGCGACCAGCAGCAGCGTGCTGTCGCCCTGTTTCACATACCAACTCCAAAACACAGGAGCTGCTGAAGACAAAACTAGCTCCATCCTGGCTGAAACCAGGACATTAACTAACTGCTATAATGGTATGGGAGATCTTGTGCTCAACCTGCTACATTATGGTGTTCCTTTAGGTTAATGGTCATCAGGAATTATCTGGTATCTGCCTCCATATGGAACTGTTGCTTTTGGAAGGAAGAAAGGGGATAATATGTGGAACTTTAACTTGCATCCATCCACTGTCATTTGAAATGAAATTTAAATTGTGTTTTATCTGATTATATTTACTTTTGAAATGTTTTCTTCCTGAAGTAAGAAAAATATATACTTCCCATTTTTATGATTTATTTAAAGCACTGATGAGTCTCATCTACACTTTATAACCACAGCTATGTATTGTATTAGATCATTTAAGTTTTCTAGTTTAATGTGCAATAAATGCAGATGAATAGCTAATGAGGTATGTATATAACTGTAAAGGAGTCAAATAAGTAAATGTAAGTATGATACCCGTAGGAGCACCAGTAAAAAATGAGTATCTGTTTCACCTTTGTTGCTGTTTGTTAGGTTTTTTTAAAGGTAGATTAGAAACAAGAAGATGCACACATGCAAACACATAAAACATACCAAATGTTTCTGAAGACTCTGTAGGACAAGTTTTATTGGTTTTGCTAGCTTTAGTACCTTCGTTGCTCAATTTTTCTCTTTGAGCTAGGTGTTAAAACCTCATTAAAACTGCCTAGAAATAATGGTTTATCCTGTAGTTTGTGTGCTTTGAGGATGCTGGTGAGAAATGTATATTATTGTGTGGATACGCATACTTAAAAGCAATTTTAGTGATAAATTTATTAGACACTGAAAACCTATGTAGTCTGTTAATTGTTTATCATATTGGCTTTTAGTTTTATTTTTACACATTACTATTTGCCATTTCTTTTCTTGGTATGTCTGCTTCCTTATGATTTTAGTATTTCTGCAGTATGTATATTTGATTTTGTGTAAATACTTTCATAAGATAATTCCTTGTAGGAGTAGCTGGAACTATTTAGTTACTGCTTTACTTATAAAACTGACCTTGTTAAGCATAAATATAGAGGTGTACTTAACTTCTGGATTCCCTGTGCAGTACTGTGCCATTCTATTGCACACTGTGCCTGCAGCCAGAAGTTGGCCTGGGTAAGTCAGTGATTCCTGGTTTGAATTTGACAAGTGTGGTGTGTATTAGATTTTACTAATGTCTGCTTTCCTTTGAGAGCCTTTGTAGCCAAGATGTTTATTGTAGCTGGGAGGTTGTTTCACGTGTGTAGAGTTTGCCAAAAAATTGCTGCTGAAAGCCTTACTAGAACTGTCACTTGTAAACCCTCCTTTCTAGCCTGGTCCTTAGCAAGCTCAAAGTATCAAATCATGAGTCCTGATCAAATTCAGTATCTTTCATCTCCTGAATGTCATCAGAAGCTGTGTTTGGAAAAGCAACCAATTCATGAATTTTCTTAGTGTCCTCTTTATTTTTCTGTTAGTTCTCTTTCTAGAAAGAAAGATCTCTCAGATTGCCGACGTAGAGCTCCATTATCATTTCACATTAAAGCAGGATCCTGACGATTCAATTGTTATACGAGTTTGAGTTACAGTGTTGCCATGACAAAATAGCATGGGCTGTAACAGCGTGTTTTTGTGGTTTTATCCACATCCAATAATTGTAGTTTTACTGTGTATAGATCACAGCAGGTCTTTTTAGAAGACAGTAAATAATTACAGTAAGTGTTTGCTGGTCTCTAGGGTGCACTTCTGGCTTGAGAAAGATGTGCATTAGGTCAGAGGCTTGTGCTGCAGATAGCTGGATGACATTTACACCATTTATCAAGCTGAAGTCATTTTATATCTTCTTTTTGGCTCTGGTTGTAAATAATGTATGAAGCAATTTTTAAAAACAAATATACAGGTTTCATTTGGAGAGTCTAAGGATTTTTTATCTAAATTAGTGCAAAAGATTAATTTCATAATACATGAATAGAAGTTTTTTTTTTTATTATTGTGAGTGTAGAAAACAAAGACATGTTAAAAAGCCAGAAGGATTTCTCCTCAATGCTAATTTTTTCCCTGTGTGAAACTGGTTATTTCAAATTATGCTGTGCAGATGTCTTGTTTCCACTGTTAGAGGAAATAGGCATGATTGGAGAAGAAAGGGTGCTCTCTGCAAATGTTACTTCTGGGTTTTAGTGGCGTCTTTCTTTGAACAAGACATCTATTCCAACTTCTATGCTTAGGTCATCCTATTGTTAAGCTATTTAAGGTAGTTTCTGGCAAAGGATTGTACATTTCCAAAAGAAATACCACACAGGCAGATTAAGGGTAAGTCTGCTTTGGCAAGGAGTTGTTTTATTCTATTAGCTGGGTAACTCCTGCCTTTCATTTTCACTGTTTTCCTATGCTATTAGAAACATGACATTCTTTTGGTTGGTGTTCACCTCAAGAAATTAAGAGGCTCCCAATTTGTGTGGTTAATTTTGCCACTTACTTATTTGGTAGCCTTAACGATGTTGCTGGGTGTCAGTTTTCCTGAATTTAGGGAGTGCTTTTGAAAGCACTCTCAAACACCTTCTAGTTTGAAATCACATGTCTTGGGGATAACATATTAAAAATTAATACCATGTTATGCTTGCTCAACACAGTCCTAACTGGAAAATGTTTCATTTATTTTACTAACACCAATAGTTTTGTAAACTCACTAAGTCCAGCCCAGGACTTCACATCAACAGGGCTGTTGTATGTAGTTTCTGATGTTTTTTAAAGTTGTTGTTTTGATAGAATTCAGTATGTAATGGCTTTATCCCATTAGACATTAGTTCCCATCAGTTCATTCTTTTCTCCATAACCAGGATATTTGAGAATATCCTGGAGATATTTTGCAAAATTAGGCTTTTCTGAACTTCCACACACTATTTTGCTGCTTTGTGAGTTGCAGCAGAGACGACTCAACCAGGACTTCATGGGTACTCATCACCTAAATAGGTGGGGACATGGTTTCTGAGGGTGGTCCTGTATGCTCTGCCAATTCTGAAACGCATTCTTTTTAGCAGGCTTCAACTTCTGTGTTTAGAGTGACAAGTTAAAACTGAGGGGAAAAACAGTGACTCAACTTCTTGTTACGATGGCTTTCACATGACTAAGAGCTATTACAGCCTTCTCAGAGTACAGTAATTGTGGGTGGGCATTATTGGCTTACCATTTTCTTACATTAGTCTTCAGAACTTTGGTCTTTTGCTTCTGTTAGCACCAGCTCAAGTGGCGTAGCTCCCTACAATGTTGTGTTCTGGTTCCTCTGCCATGATCTGTGAGGCTGGGGAGGCATTGTTGCTGGTGGCCTCTCTGGAGCACCTTGTCCGTTGAAGCCATGGGCTGCCTTTGTTCAACTTGACAGAGGATTGAGTAGCTGTGTAGATTGCAGACAGAGAAGAGTTACATCATATCTGCAAGTATCTAATCACTGTAGGTATTCTGACCTGATGGCAGTTTCTTTTTGGGAAACGGAATAACCCTGTTAGTCAAACTGTGTGCTCTAAGTTTGTCAGAGTCAGATTTACTGCGTTCGCTTTGTTAACATGGCTTTTTGGCCTTGCTACTAGAACTAGTCTGCAAATGTCAGCACATCATGGTGTACTTGTATGTAATTTATTGCTATATGGATATTGCTTTTCTTGTTTAAAAACTTCCTTTTAATTGGTTGATTCATGTGTGAGTATTTTTTTGCACTTTCCCCATTGGCTTTACATTGAAAGGAGCTGAACAGGACTTTGCTGAATGCTCAGTTTGGTAAATGGTCCAGAGCTGGCCCCGGTGAGAATGAGGAGTGGCAAATTCACTTGTGAATTTTCATTACTGCAACTAGGAGAAAATGGGGAATAAATGTGTCTTTTTTTGGTGAACAGCAGATTAGAATAGGAGTATTTAGCATTATTTTCACATTCGGGGCTGTTGCCTTATACAAAGTGAATGTAGGAACAGATTGAACTGGTGACCTGAAGCACAGACATCTCATCTGTGTAACAGGAAAAATATAGTAATGATAATGTAAATATTTCCATTGCTTTCCATAATAGTCTGTCATCCTGAGGTTAAAGATTAGTTTACATCCGTTGTCTTGTAAAAGTCCTTTCAAATACTCTGGAAATATGTTGCAAATAATGAGTTTGTTTTGGTGTGCAAGTGGGTAGAAGTAGTAGGGGACATGATCGTTGTTCTAGAGGTACTAACTAGGATTAAATTGTAAGTGCTGCACATGAAGCCTAGATTTTGATCAGTGACTTCAAAAATGAAAGGCCATTTCCCATCACTTGTTTTCTGACATCTAGTTCTACTGTTTGCTGTTTTGCCGCAGCAGTACTCAGCTCTACCTGCAGAGATTTATTGTATATTTACAGTGCCCTGTGAGTTAAGGTTATTGTGGGTAAAATGATGCAGGACCAAACACTTCCTTGTTTTAATTCTCATTTGGTTTTCTTCTTGAAATCTGTAATGTGTACAATAGGAAGCTTAAGCTGGGCTTTCTGGGGTAATAGGGCATGCCTGTTCAAAGTATTTCAGACACTTAAAGGTCTCCAAAAAGAATACTGCTATTACTTTTAAGTGCACTACGGTTACTTTGAAATACTGTCATAAATGATCCAGGATTTTGTTATGATTCACATCTCCTTCAGTTGAGAGGAGCAATGGGATTGTAGCCTGAGGCGTGTGTGTGCCTGTCAAAGGGGTCAACGTGGAGCTGAACCAGAAGGTTTGTGATCTAGAGTCTCATGCAATTTCATCTCCCAAGTGCAATCTATGTTGTAAAACTTACAAGAACAGAAACTATTTATGCAACCAAAGTAAAATAGCTTGTGCAAGTCATTAAATGTTATGGTGCTACAAGAATAGATTGGTAAGGGTGGTTTATTGTCATCTTACTCTTATGACTAAGAGAAGGATGTTGTACAAGGTGTGCCTTTGAGCTGCTTTTATTTCTTAATTCAGTGTAATGTACTGAAAACAAAGGCTTATAACACCTTGTGTTATAAAAAGTCCATGAGCTGATTTTTAATGTTGCCCTTACATAGTGCTTTGGAACTTAGTGAGATTATTCAAATATACAGTAATCGTCACTGTTGAAGTTTGAGATTTTCTACAATGAAATGCAAATACTATTGAGAAAATTGAACAAAGATTATTTGGAATTAAGTACCTGTCTTTTGCTTTGCTCTGTTAAACTCCCTGATGGGCTGTTACTGGAGACATATCTATGAAGGATTTTCTTCAGAAAATGGCTGATTTGGATTTACTTCATTCCTGTTGATATATGAAGGAATATTAAGTTTAATGTTTTGAGTCATTTACAAGATACCGTGCCAAAGTTTAATGAACTGTGAGGGTAAATTTTTTTAAAAATAAGGCTTCCTGTAAGTAACCAAATGTTACGCAGGCAGTTTCTTTTGTTGAGTGAATAATCTTGTTTCCTACCACACAATCATATTAATAGAACTCCTTGTTGTGTTAGTTCTAGTAATTGTCACTGGGTCAGTCCTGCCTCGGCGTGTTTTCTGTACCACTGGAAGTGAAGAAGGTTGCTGAGTGCCCTAGAACATTATCGGTCTCCAAACACTAAACTTCTCTAAACTTTTCTTTCACTAATTTTTTCTACAACTAGTGTATACACATAGTAACTGTGTCTTTGAAAGTATAAGAATGGGATTTTTTCTTTTTCCTTAATTCACTTGTACTGTGCTTTCTGACGTTTTCCCAATAATTGCTCAATTAACCCCATGCCTTTCGTTGCCGTATTGGGAGCAGAGTTGATGGGATATTGTGCTAAGTTTTGTTATTTCTTGAGCTTTTTCTCCAGAAGTGGCAGCTGTTCTAATGCCTGTTGTGTTACTTGATCTGAGTAGTTGTTGGTCACTAGGAGGTACTTCACTTAAACAACTTCTCTTCCTTTACTCTAGAGGCCTCATATTTCATCTGCACTATTAAGTACTTCTATGAATGCCAATGACTATACTTGAAATACCAGTCCCAGGATTTTGCATTGCAATAAGATTGGCTGCAGTAAAATACGTAAATCTAGCGATGTCATTTTACTGGGTTTATTGAGAGGACGTAGTGGCACATCCGTGCCTGAGCAAGAGTCTTGTCTCAGAAGGCAATAGCTCACCTATAGGAATTATTTAGTGAAGTTCTGGGGTGTTTTTTGTGGTGGTTGTGTTTTTTTTTTTTGTTTTTTTGTTTTTTTGTTTTTTTTTTTTGTTTTTTTGTTTTGTTTTGTTTTTTTTTCATATTAGTTATGTGACTGGGAGATGCATGTGCGCTTCCATTTCTACCAGTCCTTTCCGTAATGAGAACAGAGTTGGACCAGCATTGCTTAGGTAGACGTTTTTGATTTTTCAAGACAACATTTGTTAAGTATTTTGATAAAATGTATTTTATATGCATCAGTAATTACAGGCTCCAGAGAGACCATAGCAATAATGGTATTTTTTTTTCCCTGACACGACAGGAAACAAATTTCCCATAAGCCTGGGGAATGCAACATGCCACTAGCCCCAGTTGGTGGTGAACTTCAAAAGAAAACAATGTTTCTTTTTATTGGCCTCTGGCTTTTTGCTATTTTATCTTCAATACTGGTATTTCAATTGCTTAAAGGGAATTACTTCTCTTCACTGCTAGTTACTCTTTTTCCCAAATGGCATTGCTAGTTTTTGAAAATGAGGACCACTTCACTCTCTTGCAACTGCAGCTTATTCCAGCTCCTGTTTAATGAGGTAAACCAATTTCATTGTGTGTAAATAAATGCATGAACAAAGAACCAATCACTAGATTGTCTGGTCTGGGGGTAGCAGTGGCTTGCAACAGGCCTCATGTCTGACCTCCAACTTTGCAAAAATAGGAGCTAGATTATTTTAAACTTTGCAGTTAGTTTGTAAATTGTGTATGTAGATAAGTACAATTTTTCAGAAAGTGTAAATGGAATACCTGCAAAAATTGAGACTTACTTGTTACCAGCCTGGTTTTTTATATCTCTTAATTCACTTACTAGCATTCTTCCTTTCAAAATAATGAAATGAAAAGGGGAAAAGTATTTCTCTCTTCCTTTAAGACATGTTGAGCATACCAAGATATATGGAAAGGAGAAGACTTTCAGCTCTAGCGTTACTCTATAGCCTTGTCCTGAAAATGAGAAAGAAGTTCAGTTAGTAGAGAGTTTCTGTAGCATTTGTGTGTGTGTACACCAGTGTTTCAATGTCAGTTTGAAAGGAAGAATGCCAAAGTCAGCTCTTCTTTAGGCTTTTTCAGCCTAGTGTCTCTGTTAAGTAAGGTGACCTTAAAGGACAAAACAGTTGAAAACTGTGGGGAAGACATTTTTATCCATGAAAATTTTAGATATTCATACTGAAGCAAGCTCTTTCAGTTATCAGTGAGTGTTCAAATGCTAGGGGAGTGCTAGGGATGCTAGAGGGTATTGTATTGGTGTCTACACTGACAGTTTCTGCTGAGCTGAACAGCCAGCCACAATACTTCTGTGTAACTTTAAACTGCATTTTGAGTTATGTAACAGTTAGATACTTGGCTGATTTTTTCAAGTGACTTTTAACAGAACACAACTGATTTCATCTGTACAGGTTGTGAGGATTAGCTGTAGAAATAGAGGTAGTGACTTGTCTTGAATCAGCAGTTACTGGGTTGTTTAGAGTTTTTTCCCCACTAATGTATCTAATTGTTAAGGATTTCATATTTAATATTATGTTTTTGTCCTGTAGAAGGAGGTTTTTTGGTTCTCCTGCTGTCATTTAGGAAAGAATGGAGCATATTAACCTCATCTAACTTTGAAGCTGGCCATGCTTTGAGTGGGAAGTTGAACCATAGGACTTTCAGAGGTCCACTAGAACCGGAAATATTCTGTGGTTCAGTATATTATTTACAGTATTTAATGACAAAGTTTGGAAGCTTTTAGCTGATCAAAGCTTTGGCAGTTACTGTGCATGGAATACTAGATTGTGTGGGTTCCCCCCCCTCCCCTTTTTTTCTTTTTTGTCTTCCCCCTTCTCCTCCACCCCACCCCTTCCCAAATGAGAGATTAAATGTAGTAGACAGGATTTTTGTGGGTGCTGGAAGATTCTGTGCCTAAGAGATGGAAGATTGCACTTATCAGCAGGATCTTGAGGGAGTGTGAGATAAGGGTTCTCAACTCCCACAAACTTTGAAAGTCAGCAGGAGCCAGAGTTGATGAACTGCTGCTAAAGACAGTAATTTTTAGCTATCTCCTGCCCTAAATTGTGCTGTTCAGATTTGCTTGTAATGCTGGCTTTGGTATCCTTTTCCAGAGGTAGGATATGCCTTGGTGTTCAGTATTTTTACGTTTTATCTTGTAACATCTCATGTGGAAGAAAGTTACTTGCTATATCTCTTTCCTGAATGTGACCTGAATCTGCTCTGCTTAAAAACACAATGTCTTGCGTAGTAGGCTGCGTTAGGATTATTATTTAACATATGCACATAGGTGCTTCCCAGTTTGTCCTAGAAATTAATCAGGCCGTCAGAGTTTTCCTTCCTTTTTGGAGTGGACTTGGCATGGAGGCTTCAAGTGTTCCTATGGGGGCAGGCACTTCCAGGTTTTTTTTTCTAGAGGACCCATGTTTTCTGCCTTGTACAGGAGGAGAAGCCACGAGAGCCCCAGAAGGGGTTTCGGGTTGGTACTGCTCATACAAACTGTAGCCTTTTGTGGGTCTTGTGGTCAAGATGGCAGCTGCAAGTTGGCTACCAGCCCATTTCAGCTTGGAGTCCATGTTCTAAATACACATAGTTACAAAGAGGCAGAAGAGCAATCTGGGATTAAATGCTACCATTGTGCAGAGGTATAGTTATACTTGCATATTCGATTGCATGTCATCACACTGAATTCGATTTGCGTGTCTGCACTGTCCATCTACTGTAAATCTACACATTGTTCTGCTCAGCATTTCTAGCTGTGTTAGGTAGTAACTTGGGAAAGCAAAAACATTGCATGGAAAAACTATTCCTTCAGAAATTAGCAGTTGAGTGCTTGGACTGATTTTTAAAGTCATCTTGGCAAACACTAATTATCAGGTAATAAGGCAAAAAATTACCAGATAAGGGCAAAGAATTTTGGAATTGGTGAGCAACACTGAGTGTCTTGATTGGCATTTTCACTTGTTGAACTAAGTGAGTTTTTGAAACAACTTCAGACAGAAATTTAAAAATTACATTTCAGTACGTGCAGAGTATATTTTTAATATTTGTTTCAAAATAAACTGTTTGGTTTCCTTTCAAAGTGTGTGTCAGATAAGAGCACCTGCTACTTCTGCTCTAATACTGCAGTTTGAAAAGCAGGTCTGCAGAAGAAACTGCTTCCCCGAGGGAGTTTTTACTTCTGATTGTGGGTCAATAGCAAGTGTGGAAGGTTTGCAGCCTGGCACTTTGGGCCGTAGGAGGCTGTGCTGTTGCAGCAGGGTCTAGGGGATGGTGGTGTGACTGACAGATGAAGGATACAGCAAATAGTTTCAGTATGGTGTGGCTAGTGAAGTTGAGAGGGCAGGTTTTGGAGAATTTCAGCTATGTCATGGGAAATGGCCACAGCCAGACTTCTGATTAGCAGTAGAGTGCAAATCCTCTGGGTCATTGCCAGGGTTCAGGAGGGCAAACCACTGCTGGGCTATCAAATTGTTGCCATACTTTGTTTAAAAGAGAAGAGGGGGTGGGGGAGAGAGAGAGAGAAAACAAACCCAACAAAAAAAGCAGATTACTTTTTTTGGTGTCAGACATGCTGTTGCTTTAACGCTGCTGTACATCCTAATGCATATACATCCTAATGCTGTATATCCTAAGCAATGCATAGGAACAGAGAAGGGCTGGAACAAGTGCATTTAAATACTGAAGGTATTGAGGAAATCTGAAAAGTTGATAGCTACTCAGCTGCTTTTTCTTTGGATTAAAAGAATTCTCTCATGAATAAGCACTGATTTTTGTCTTACAAAATTTACCAACAGCAAGGGTAGTTTTTATATATTAGTGATCCCAAAATGGCTTTAAACTGATTTTTCTGAATCTTAAATTGAAAGAAATCATGAGGCATATTGGGGGAACAGGGAAGTAAATGTATCTTGCCTTTTTTTTTTTTTTCTTACAAATAACAAAATTACTTTCTGCAAGGACACTAATTATGACTGTAGGCTAAAAGAAAGTAGGAAATTGAAACTGCTCTCAATACACTAAAATGTGTTGAATTTTTCTTGTGTAGGCAAGCTGTTTTAAGTACTTGGTCAGACCTGCTGTGGACTCAAGGAGAAGTTTCCTGCTTCTGGGACATTGCAATTTTCCAAGTCAAACCTCTTTATTCATTCACCTCAGTTAAGTAAACAGAGGCGTTTTGGTTTGCACTTGTGTGGTTGCTTCCCAAACCACACTGCCATGTGGCCTAGAACAGCTCTTTTGCAAAGGTGTAAGCAAGAATGAGGTTGTGCCACTGGTCTGAGATATGTGGTGGCTGATGCCACGTTCTTCCCACAGTCAAAACCATTCATCTACCCCTCACCCCTTTTCTTTAATACTTCTTAATTTCTCCAGGAACAGGCTGTAGATTGGGTTGATCATCCCACCTTGCTTCATCATAGGAACCAATCCACAGTGTAAGAAATCAGGCAGGTCCTTTCTGGATCACTTCCCTGAAAAACAGTGAAATGTGTGGGTGCTTTCTGTTAAGCAGAGCCCTGGACTCACCGGCGTTCTTCCCTATCTGAAGTTGTAGTCTAGGTGACTGCGCTTAGCTGCCCTTGCTGTCAGCCAGCCTGGTAACTGCAGTAACTTTCTCTTAGTGGCTGTGGTTACTGAGCCTCGGGGTGCCAAAATTTGGTCCCGGGACCTGCTCCTCTGCATGCTTGCCAGAGAGATGAAATGACTGGAGAGGGGGAAAAAAGTCCTTTTACCTGGGTTAACTCTTACGTTATCCAGCCTTGTTTTCCGATCACATGCGTAGGTGATTCCAGCATGCCAGCCAGGCAGGGGCAGTTGAAATGGTGAAGGCTGATTATGCCAGAACTGCAACGGAAAGAAATGCTGATCAAACTGTTTCTGAAGAGCCCATGTGTCAGGCCTTACATAGTACTGTGAGTTATTTTCTGATGACTGGTTATCTTTTATTTATTTCTTCTTGCCTCCCATCACAATACTAATGACATTTTCAGTTGATCTTATTTTTCATTTCCTTACATGTTTCAGCTTTCAATAAATACAGTTCCGTATTTTTTACTCATGTGAAAGTTACAGAAAACTTACCCTAAAAGTGTGTCCCTGCAATTTACAAATCAGTAATTATATTTTGTTGGATTAGTCTGATTGTTTGAATTAATCTATTCAGCCTGTTTCTTTAGCAGTTGCAGAGCACTTATGGTGTGGTTTAATGTTTCAAGAATAATACTGTGAGTGAGCAGAGGTTTGCAGACTTCTATGCCAAGCCGTGTCTGTATCTTGGAGTTTCTCCCATGTAGAGCTGTCCTTCCCCCACTTCTCTGTGCAGAGCAATGAGAAGCAGCAGTATTATCCTTGGCTTATGGCACAGAGCTTAGTATCTGCTGTGGAAGCTCAAAATTTTGTTTGCCACAGCCCCAGTTTCAAATGAGGACTATTTGCTGACCACTTGAGAGATTACATGAAGCAGGAAGCACTTGGCTGGAGGACATGCTTGGAGTCTTTGTAGTGATAATACTGATGCATTTGTTTTGCTTAAAAAATTCCAACCTGTGAAAGTGTAGGTAATATATAAAAAGTACTCAGAATGAATCTCTGTTGATTTATCATGTAATATTTTTGCAAGGTTAAGTTGAAATAATATCAGCAATAATATCAGGCTGTGGTTACTGCTTGAGATTCACATGTTGTCTCATGAAAAACATGAATTTCCTAAATGAGAATTTTTTTCACTAAGTAGCAGCTAAACTTGAAGTAGAAGTAATTCCCAGGAGCTGCAGTGAAATAAAGTTGTTCACATGTGGTGACATCTGAGTCTGGTTTGGTGGGAGACTCTGGATTTTGGGCATGTCTAGTTCCTAAAGGATGAATAGAGTTAATAAGCATAAAATGCCAAATCTCTTCTCTGTTGTCAGCAGTGTCCTCCATTGTGGGCTCTTGTTTGCATAGAGCGATATGCAGGATCTGAAAGGTATTTCAGAAGAAATCTTAACATCTTAATGGAGGGATTAAAAGGTCACCACAAGAACTTCTAGCCACATAATACTGGAGACACAGGGTGAGGCAGTGCTATGCTCTGGTGATGAATAATATGTTCCAGTGTAACCAATGACAAAATGTACTAGTGCTTCTGGCAAATTTTGGGGGGCAAAGTGAAGGGAAGAACGGGTAGGAATTGTGGGCCAGCCTTCAAAGGATGGAGAGGTAACAGAGCCACCTGGTAATATATATTAATTGCTCCATTTTCTGCATTCTTAAAACAAGATGAAAGCATAAAAATGCCCAGATGCGTAAAAGAGATTTGTAGTTTAAATGTATGAATACTGTAATGATTGGTACACACAATGACTTTGAAGTATGTCTTTAATGACATTGTTTTCATCCGTTACTGTGTGTGAAATATTTTGACCTCACATAGGAAGAAGAGTTAGGTCTGTAACAACTGCGTGAACAATGTGAGAGTGCTTTCCAGTATATTCTGTGCCTGGAAAAACTGGCATGTTGTTCCTTGTCATCAACTCAGACATGAAAAGGAAACGTACAACTGCTGAAAGTTGTGCAAAGAATATGTTAAGAAATCTCTCTTTGAAGATCTCTATGCAAAGTACTCATGCATGTTTTGAAGATTACTTGGTTCTTGGGATCCCTGAAGGTATTAACGAGGAATGAGAAGATTCATGTAGCAGGCTTGTCTTTGGCAACAGTTTAACAGCACAAACCAAATCATAAAGCAAATGCATAAATATGGTAATTTATTGTCTCTGTCAAAATTTATCACAGTTATAAAACTGTCCAACTGTGTTTTGTGATCTGTGTGGTCTGTCTTCTGGCAATTAACATACTGGAAGTGTAGAAGCTAATGCTCCAGAAATTTACCTGTAAAGAACTGTCTTAACTCCTGATGGGCAAGATCGTGTTGTCAGAGATCAGATCATGCTCTGACAGCAAAGCATGTGTGTTTTTGCTATTGGCTGCCTCTTTAAAGTGAGGCTAAATTTCTAGACTAATGTGTCTTCAGAGTAATGAGATAACTGAAGTTCAGTTGCTGGAGCAAGATATGTGCTTGAGGAACTATTTGATGTCAAAATACGTGGCTTGAAACTAACGAGAAGTTTCAAAAGGGAGAATGGGAAGGAGTGACTGTAATTCACAGAGAGAGGGCCAAAAATTGCACCTTTCATGCAACTGCATGCTGGGCTCAGAACTAGACCTATAGAAAACAGTGTACCAGTTAAAACTAAGATAAATATGCTTCTGTTTTAATAGCCTTACTTCACTGATAATTAATTTTTAATAGGAGTTGCTGCAAATAATGAGAACTATTTTGCACGCATGGCTTTGAGGAAGTACTGTTAAGTGCAGAAGCAGTGTATGATGAAAAGAAAGATTCCCTCTTTCCCCTCCAAGACACCAATACTAACAATGGAAAAAAGGACCTTAATAAGAGGGAGGCTGGAGTCAGTTCCCATTCCGAGATTAGCGGAATAGGACTTTTAAGTGGTCATGGAGAAAAAGACTCTAATGGTGAGAGAGTGTGTGATTTGCACCTGGATGATGTTCTTAAGTGCCAAGCAGATCAACTTGTTAAGGAGTTGTGTTTCTGTAAACAGGATGCACCAGATATTTCTTCTTTTGGGCATTTACTTGTTTTCATACTTGTTTTCTAACCTTGTTTTGATTTTTCGGGGACTGATTTGTTGCTGTTCTTTGCTTTGCACTTTACTCTTTAGGACTCAGTTACTTGGATTTTAAGTTTTTTGTATTGCTATTGAAACGAGGTAGCCAAAGTTGCCAAGTCAGAGGTGCTATCCAAGTAATAGCCAGCAGAAATGGAGACAGTGGTAGGAGAGAAACCGGTGGGGTTTTGGTATTGCAAAAGGCTTTGCCTTTGCAAGGCAGTTGTGTGGGTTTTCAGTGGCTTTATTCTAAACTAGGGAGAGCTGTTAGACATGCAGATTGAGCCTGCCTGGTACTTTGCTTAAGTGCTTCTGCTGAGGTTCTGCCTTATGCCACAGAACAGATGGAGTTTTACTAAGGTGTTCATACCAGTTCTGGGGGTAGCTTTGACAGACAAGATCAGAAGGGGAATTTAGCACTCGGAGGACTCTAAACTGTCCATGAAATTCTAAGAGAATTTTCTCTCTATAATGACTAAAAAATCTCCTGAGAATGAGGACTGTGAATATTGAATTCAGAGAAAAATCTACTGCTTTTATAGTAACAAGGTATAATAAAACATAGTATTTAATTCACATGAATGTTTCCTGAGTGGGCTATCGAAAGAGAAACAGACTGTACCAATCTATGTAGAAATTTTCTGTGGATTAAATTTGATTTTTCCTGTGATGTAGAGCATAGCCTAGGCCTAGTGGTGAAGCGTACTTAAGGTCTTGGTCTTTTATTCAGGCAAACAGAAAATCTAGTAACTGGAGTAAAAATTTGCAAAGAACTGAGTAGAATGATATTTAATCCCACTAAGTGATCCTGCTTTTGTAGCTAAGGTTTAAAATACATTTTTAGTAAGATCATTGACTAAGTTTTGGGAAATGAAGCAGCCTCTTTATGGATTCTAGATTTGATTTAATTGATGTAGCCTACTAACTCTTATGTTGGTTAGTCTTAACAGTTTTATGCTTTGAACATTTCTTCACTGCATTTGGGCAGGAATTCAAAGTTGTATCTGTCTTTATGGAGTACATTTCTTGCAATAGAAATGTACACAACACAAGTACAATAGAACATAGACTTAACAATAGCAACAAAAAATAGCATGCCTGGTTTAAAACCAGAAGTTCATTTTACAATCACATTTTCTGTGTTTATATATAGACATAATATTACAGCTTAAACTTGCTTTGCAGTTCAAGTACGATATGCTTGCAATCAAACCATACAGACCATTGTATATTAAACTCATCTGAGTATTGTACTCTGGTCTAGTGTTAACATTTGTGTAACAGGTTCCAAGTCTTACTCAGTCTCTGATGTTTTCTCTGAGAGAAGCTGAGCTGAGTCAAGATCCTCATTTCAAGCTTTGGAAATCTTTTGGCTATCTTTGAATGAAATGCATCAGTTTGTCAATTCCTTGTCACTTTGGTATTTTCTTTCTTCTCAGTTGGCTTCTTGGTAGCAAAGATAGGCTTGTGAGCCAGTGTCCTATGTCTCAGTAAATGTTCTGTGAAATTAGAGTTTAGTAAGCTCATAGTTTTCTTTGTCTGTTTTGATGTGTTTGGGTAATAAGAATGAGCCATGTGATGCTCTTTATCAGTTTACACTGGGAAAAATCTTGTGAAGCAGAACTGTTGTAGCAGATAAGAAAATAGTTGTTAGTAGACGTAAAATTAGAGATAAACTCACTGGCAGTATCAGTTAAGTGTGGGAATAATCTTGGAAATACATGAGGAGTTTGGATGATGAATGACATTGAGCAAGAGGTGGATTTTGTGTAGAACTTTCCTTGCCTGGGTTTCGCTTTTAGGGCTGACTGCATGCAGACGATTAAGAGTTTCTATGGAGAGTTTCCATCTTATTTATCTTTAGAATCTGTGGTTGCAACATTTAGGGTCAGTATTTTATTCTGAAATGGTACGTGGTACTCCTTCAAGCTCCCCAGCTCCTGTACGGAGTGAGGTGGTGACTTCTCAGTGGAGACTGACTGGATGTGCTGAAGTACTTCTGGAGGCTGAAGTGTGCTAGCCTGTTTGTGAAGAGAGCTTTAAAACATTGATCTTTGCAAAATTGCGAACAGATAGCTGTGAATTTGTTTTCATAGGCTGATTAAAGGTTTAACCTCTGTTGCTTTGGACATTGAAAATAACCTTAGCATTTTTTTAAAACTGGAGAACTAAAATGAAGAAACACTTATATAGTGTTAGGATATTGGTTATTAACAGCTTAGAGCTACTGTGTTTTTATAAATGTGAAAATAGGAAAATATTTATATAGGTGATTAAAAAAGTGCTGTTTTGTCATGGAGCCTGTTCTTACTGTTAACGTGTAAGCTGTAAGGCTTTACGTCTGTCAGAAGTCTGTTTGTTTTTTCAGTTGGGTATATGAGTGTTATCTCTGCTATTTCCATGGTAAGTGTTGTTTATCCTAACTTTGACTTAGTTGTAATATTTGTTTTGTTTTGGCTTTTTTTTTTTTTTTTTTTGAGTGTTTATGTTGGACTCTGACAAAGCATAGATTGACTGTACCACATAGGAATGCTAAGTCAAAGGTACAGTTACCATAGTGTCTCACTTCTTGATTGGGGAGTGTGCAACAATTATTTTGATGACTTAATTTTTTAAGTAATCTGTGGCAAGATAAACTCACCATTTTACTTCATATAATTTGGTGTGAAATAGTTTTCATTTGTCTACTATATGAATTCTACTGAATATATATAGATCTGTATCAAACAGATGATGTATACAATGTGTTACTTGATTTGCCTGATTTTTTTTTTTTCCCTAAATGATTTTTTTAATTGTAAATTTTACCCAGTGGAAGAATACATTGGTAATCACTGCATTTTTAGATACAGATTGAATGATTAAAAAAAACCCTCTTAGCTTGCTGCAAAAAGAGATTGTGCAGAGAAATAGAAAAGAAAATATAAACTTAAAAAGGAGATAAGATTGTCTCTGATTTATGTTTAGTCATTTTAGGAGGAGGACTGCTCATCAGTTTTACTTCAGAATAGATTTACGCTATTAGTGAACTTGTGATGCAGAAGGCTTCAGGCAGGCTTTACATAGAAAAGAGTGTACAGCTGTTTGTTTTTGTGTGGTGTGGGGTTTTTTCTTTATCCTAAAAAGGCAGACTTTAAAGCTTAGGTCTTCAACTTCTCCCTTGTTTGCAGAAGTATCAGAGGGACAGATAAGAATGAATTTTGTGTGTGCCACTTATCTGTGTTACAGCCGATGTGCCCTTTTTAAATAGCTGACAGCTTGCATTTGTGCTGAAGTTAAAATAGGAAGTATTCTGATAAAACTCTACAAGTTATGTACAGTTGCAAAATATTTTTGCAGGTGCCTATAGGCAACGAAATTCTTCCTCTACCAGCTGGACAATGAGGATAAAAGAGCTTGTCCTATTAAGTGTTGAAGAAATACTTACAGTTGTGTAGAAGAATGAGTACTGTTCAAAGCTAGCAAAGAAATGTAGGGATGAGTGTGAAATAGTGGCATCCAGGGTAGTTAAAGTGGAGAATGGTAAGTTAATGACCATTCCTGAGAGGTGAGTAGGGACCTGGAGCCATGCAATGTAAATACTCTGAATACTTGCTGTTGGAAACCTATGTATGGTTTTCTTCTGGGCTTTTTAAAATCCAGTTAGCCAAATAACCCAAACAATTTTTTTTTTTTTTTTTTTTTGTATTTAATTGGGCAGGAAGCCAGCTGTTAAATTTGCCTGTATTAACTATCTGATAATTTAGAAGAATAAATATTCTATATACTTTTTCATTCTCTGAAGTACAAAGTATGTTCAAAACTAATTCCCTTTAAGTGTTAAGTTAACCTGACTTTTGTATATACAAGAAATTTCTAATTGAAAAGGTGCCTTATTACAGGACAATTAATTTAGCAGTTCAGAGCAAATCAATGGTAATTGTGACCTTTGGACAAAAATGATTACACAGAAAATACGTTTAAAGATGCACAAATTTTGCTGATTATGGAGAGCAGGAAAAAAGTAAGTGTATTTTCCCTAGACTGTTTTTAAAAGCTGTTAGTCCAGTGCATCTTCCTTTCTTGTACAAAATCTGCCACTTCTGTCAACTTTTGACTTTGTAAAAATCTTTCCCAAATAAAACAAGTAGAGGTATTTGTTTGAAAGGTATATGTGGTGCTCAAGCTGTTTATTTTTGCATGCTCCAGAGGCTGCCTAAGGACAGGAGGTTTTTGTGCCCCCTCTGTGCCTCTTGGAGGGGAAAGGGGCGGGGGGAGGAAAGAAGTCCCAAAGTCTGCCTGGCATTTGAAAAGTTGTCCCAATGTTTCGGACTGAACAGAATTGCTAAAAAGAGAGTGGCTGATGCCATGATGTAAAATTTGTTACTTTTGCCTGCCTAATCACAGGTAGTAACTACAGCTACTTGCTTAATACAGGGCAGCTGTGTAACCTATGTGTAAGGTTGCAGTCAGAAATATGCTGCAATTTATAAGCTACAGAATACAGGCACATCTGAAATCCCCTTTGAAATGCAAGAAATAGAATATAGAACAGATAAACTACAGATACAATAGATCTTAATTCTCTAATACTTATTAGGTGAACAGGAAAGTAGATGAAAAGGGTTTGTGAAATACCTGTTAAGCTAAATACAAGCTTCTTGTTTTAGGTATGGATAATTTCTACAAATAAACAACTGTTTTGCTTGTCAGCATAGGTGCTGTCATTTAAATAGTTAAACGACTTTCGGGTATATCCCAGTAGTGAGAAAATTGCTCAGTCCTTATTCACTTAGCAGAAAGAGCGCAGTGCCCACCAGCTGGCTGGTGTCACTTCTCCAGATCTATCAGGAGAGTCGCCGGACGTGACTTCACAGCAGTCAAGGTTTGAGGAGATGGCAAATCCCCTAACAGAGGAAATGAATGCGTGGAGGGGATGGGGCGGGTTGCATGGAGGGGAAATGGTGGTTTGCTTGTTTGTTTTCTAATAGCAGAGCTATAAATGTGTGTGGGTATACTTAATGGCTTTAGCTTGGGGTGTTCTTTTTAATCTTCAAGATTTGTGTTATCTGGACTTTTGTAGTCACAGTTTTGTCAGTGAATTTTGCAGTTCAAATAGTATTTGGAGATCAATATTCATTATGTAATTCATTGTAAATAAGCAGTGAGTTCCTCTGGGCTTTTCTTTCTTCATGTTGTGTGTTGTGGGTTTTTTTTTTTTTGTGTGTGTGAGAGAGAGAGAAATTCACTTTTCTATTTGCTGTTGTATCAGCTTCTAGCCAGAGTTTTAGCTGCTGGTGTACTTAGGTATGCAGACAAGTCCCATTAAGAAGATTGGGACCTTTCTATATAACCTCACAGAAGCTGAAACAAAACCCAGCCACTTTAGGTGATTGTATTCAATTTACATTAGTTATAAGGTTATATGGCACCTGAAACATTGATGTATAGAACCTCCTTGTCCTTGGATAAATCACCGGAGCACGAAGAACAATTTGTAGTGTGTAACTGCTTCAGCAAACTTTATTTAATATTATTAGGCAATAGGTGTATTTTTTAAAATTTATTCAGTTTGCCTTTTTAAACTTTTTGCTTGATTAGGGTGTTATGAATATTTCAAAAGCCATGTCTGTGATATTTGACAGATTGGAATTGTAAAGTCAGATGTATGTTGTGGATAGCATGTAACAATTTTTTTACATTTCTAAATATTTATCAGTATTGATGTGAAGCTACCTGTCTTTTGTTTCTATAAATACAATTATTACAGAATTTAATTAATTCCCTAATAAGATTAGTTCTCAGATATTCCAAAAGATTTTAGAGTCAGTTCAGCCATTGCGAAAAATCTTTCATTTGTAGAAGTTATTCATGAAATTCAAAACCTGACACGAATTAAAAGATGAACTGATGTATAGGTTGGGGTTGAGAGAAAGTCCCCCTGAAAATTAGGTAATGATAGTCATCTCTGAATGAGAAACTATCTCCTGAATTTAGGAGATAGCAGGGACTGGTAACTAGGCCATTATATGAATTCAGCGCCTGCTTGTAGCGAAATTTGTAATTCCATTGAAGACTGTTTTTGTATTCTTTTTGTTTCACAAATAGAGCCATTTGACAATATGATCCTACTTTTTTTGTTGTTTTATTGAGTCTTTATTTAAACTTTTCTGTAAATGAAGAACTTGGTTCTAGTTCCTATTTGCAGACAACCCAAGTCTTCCACCCCTCAAAATATTAATCGTCACTTAATTAAATATTTTATGTATCTAAGGTGGAGACTGACCTCCTTCTGATACAGAAATACAGCATAGGGTTTAGGAAGTTTGGATATGCTGAAGTGGTGCCTTCCTATGACTGCAGATCAGATTGTGTAATGACACTTTTCTCCATGTAGTGGAAGTTCTGGCTATCTGATATGCATAACGGGTGTGGAATTTAAATTATTTCTGTTTGGTGAACTGTTCCTTAGTTGCTTACTGACTTAAGTGCTACTCTACACTTAGTATGATTAGCTTCAGTAACTGCCTTTTCTTTCCTCAGAGGACTGGTGAGTATGATACTGTCATTTCGCATCTGAAATTTAAATTCTAATTGAATGAACAATAATACAGAAGTATTGTGAGGGTTTTTCCACTTCACTGTAGGTTATGAGTGAAAGAGTAGAAGGGAGCAAAAGGTAAGGGAGAAGATGATACATGGGTGAGTTATATTTGGTTTGTTCTAATCCTTTTTAAAATCAAAGTTACTAATTTGCAAATCATTAGAAGTAGTGCAATAGGAACAGAACTGGCTGGTGACCTGTGTTATCCAGTATTCTGTTTACAACAGTTGATTCAAATAAATTTTAAATAAACCCAAAGAACAACACAAATCAAAATAAAACCCCTCACCAAACCCAACCCCCCTGTAATCTCTGTATGACTTATCTCTAATCCAAGCCCTCTGCTGCATAAATCTTTGTTTTGTGTGGGTTTGTTCTGGTGTGGTGTGGTTGTTTTTTGTATGGTTGGTTGGTTTTTTTTCAATATTGCCTATTATAGTTATGTATGCTTCAGTTTATGAATACTTTTAAGAATCTGTGCCTTAGTTGGTCTTTAAATATCTAATACAAGTATTTGGAAATTAACTATGAGCTATGAGAGAAGAATACATATGGATTGTGAAGTTTCACCTTTCTTTATTCTCCTCTCTTTTCAAAGAGTGATAAGTTAACTCCATGAAGATTCTCAATCTTGATGGAGTTCTAAATTGAGTGAAAATTCAGTGTTTGTGACTACTTGCAAACAAATCTTGAAAACTTTGTGAAACTTCTGCATGTGGATTTTGCCAACTGCAAATTTCGTTTGGCAATTTAGTTGAACTCTGCTACCTCCAACCTTACAAACCTATTGAAATACAGTTGACAGTTAACTGCTGACAGTTCTGAGATCTCATTTGGTCTCTCCTAAACTTTTTATTATATAGTAGGCAGTGGTTTGGTTTTCTTGCCAGGTATTACGTATGCTCATAGAAGGGTACTGTCTAAAGGAAAAAGATGAATACTGGGTAATTATAGTGAAAGCAAGTGAATGGTCTTGCCTCTGTATCATTGAGATATGGCAGAACTGGAAAAAGAGTTTGTCTCCCATCCAGAGTTTAGAGTCTGCTCTGCAAGACTCTGCTTATTTGTAATGGTTGTCATAGGAACTGCTTCTGACATAGATTTGTTGACCAATTTTAATAATAAGCTTTGTCGACCAATTTTAATAATTAAAAAAGACAATATTTGAAACACATGGCATTACAAATTGTCTTTAGAGAAACAAAAATAGACTCCTTAACTTTTAACTAGTAAGGAAATTTAAGAATGAAGTATTGTTTTGTGCTGTTGTCTGAAAGAAAAATTTATCTTCACTTTTAGGCTTTTCAGTGTTAATGTGTAATAACAACTGCTGAAGAAAAATGGTCCTTCAGGCTTTTACTAACAGCTGTTGTGATTGTCTTGGCATCACCATGACTTGCTTATAGCCTTGATTTCTTTGTCTGTCTTTGCTGATGCATTGTTATGATGTCACCTCAGATGAGCCATGATTGTATTTCCATGTTTTCTTAGTCTGAATTATTGGAGATTAAATGATTGCATTGGCATCACAGTTTGCATGCAGTGAGTAAAGCTGACATACTCTTGTTAATGGAAAGAGAAATGAATTTGAAAAAATACGATGACAAAACAAGCACAACAAAACCCCTCCAAAACCAAAACCCCAACACAAACAGACAATGGTTTGTTATATTATACTTATTATTCTTATTTTTATAGTTAGGCTAATCAGGTTTTATTTATAATAAGGTGTTAAGGGAAATGCTCAAGTTGAGAAGTAAGAGGTTAGAAGTAATCCCAGAAGCTCTCTGTATATGAAGGCACCATAGGGGCCAAACAGAGTATTGATATATAGTTTCATAATGTGCAAGAAACATATCATTTCACTCAGTGTTGTAAAATCAGTGGTATAATGCATTTCACTCACTGTAGCATAACGAATCAAATCACCATCTGACAAGATCTACTTCTTGGTAGATCTGCAGAGATGAAATAAATTCAAGGATATGTAAGAATAATACTTTAAAAAAAACCCAAAAAAAACCCCTGGAGATGAGAATTAATAGTGCTAGAAGAAGTTTAAATGTTTAATTTTCAAATGAACATTTGCTATGTATAGTTCAATAAGTTAATGTTTTCCATATTCTATGTTCAAAAAAAGAAATAACCAGAACGTGTGTTCTTAAGCAGTTTCTTGACAAGGGCTAGTCCCATTTCTGTCATTAACGAAGGATAATATCTGGAGTGGCAAATGTCCAGAAAAAGCAATCCGCTGTAAAGGCATATTTACTTCAGTCAGAGAATTTGAGCTGTGGTTAAAATATCAATATTGGCTTAAGAAAGTATTTGGCAGAGAGTGAGTCCAAAACACAACTGGTTACTTTTTGCATGTGTGTGCATTGGGGCTTCTCACTGGTCATTACAAAGTCACTTTTAAGCATAAGGATATCACTTTTTGCAAAGCCCTGGTGTTCGGTGTCCGAATTATCCACAGTTAGAACGACCAGTTCTGTGCTGCTGCTGTGATTGGTTTATAGAGGCTCGGTGAGTGAGGAGGAAGCCAACTTTCATGCATTTAACAGTACGTGGTTTACCAGTTCCTTCCTGTAATATGAAATCGTCTGAGCAAGCCGCATCACTAGTGGTGTACCATTTCACATCCTGACCATTGGTGGCTCTCTGTAACACTCCGATGATTATGGATTTCCTGTAAATTCAAGGCTATGACACCGCTGAACTGTTACTTCATTTCTGGAATAATTCCTTCCCTTTTATTAATATCCTTGTGTAACCAGCATCGAGCTATCAATGCTCCTTTGCGCACCCCTCCTTCATGTAGCTATTTAAAAATAGAAATGAACTCAGCCTTGAAGTGGGAAGCTTTAAGAACCTTTGTGGGTTATTCAAAATATATGAATATATGGGGTCTAAGTATTGGTCAGATAGAAAGCCTAATTTCAAATGGCTCCTTTGGGAATACCATTCTGGAGGGGAACAGTATGCTTCTTGATTCAGCTAAGTCATGTTCGCTGTCAGCATTGCTTGTTTTCTATAGATGTTTTTTCGATTATTTTAACACTTTAGCCAGGTTTTACCTTCTCGGTTATTGAGCTACAAGAGTGTGTACACATCTTCTCTTACTGTAAAGTTGAAGTAATTCTGTTGTATTCTGCAATCAAAACATTTTGTCTTGTACAGAAACTGGAGAAGAAACTGACTGTTCTGACACATGCTTTGATGTTTTTAATTTGAGCATCATGAAATAGCGAAATTTTCTCTTGTAAATAGTTTATATAGTCTGATAGAGGCAGTGCAAGAGTAATTGGAAATGTGCTTTAACAGCACAGGATGTATGAGTGTCACGTGTCCATTCTCACATTGTAATTATCAAGAGTTGATTCTGTGGTGAAAAGTCAAGAAAGGTTAATCTTTTCTTAAATGAGATTAAGACTAGGCAGCAACATGATTCAGATTCCGAATATAATTAGTTACAAATGCACAAAATGCAGGATTACTTACTTTGACTGTGATGAAGAATAAGGTTGGTTGCTTGTTTTGTGTCTGTGTGGTTGTTGGTTTTGTTTTTTTTTTTGTTTTTTTTTTTTTTTAAGTAAGATCAATGCAGATTTTGGAATATATTCCGAGGCAGAAATGCTTTGAGTAAAGTTAAAACCAGCTAAATGCTAACTTGATCACATTTTCGAATTATCAACAAAATTTTCACTGTTGTAGTGATCTTGAAGCTTGGGTTGTGGGGTTTTTCTTTGAATCCTTACCCATGAAGACTTTTTTTTTTCCCCCCCTTGAATAAGTTTTTCAGATGTTGATGAATTTCAAGACCATTGGTACTTGGTGCATCTCCCATGAACATCAGGATGCTTATAGAATTATTTGCTGTTAATTATAGAGATTGATTTGAAATAATTTGGACTTAAATGTTCAGTTCTTGAGTAGTTTGGAGAAAGGATGTTTTAATAATGCAAGAAGGAGGGAGGTATTTGGAACAATACCAAGACCAGCAGATTTCCCTTGTATTTTCACCTCCATATAGAAAAATACCCAAATCTGTTTTCAGTGCAGAAGGTTTTGGGTAACCCAATTAAATTATTCATTTACTAAGTTCAGAATTTAATTTGCTTTTTTTCTGTGTAGTGTTACCTCTCTTTAGGTGATCTTGATAAGTGGATACGTATAATTAGTGTTATCTTGACTTGATTGTTGTGATAAATGGCTCTGGCATTTTCTAGATTCATCCTTCCTGAAGTATTTTGAAAGATTTTGTATTTGTGATAAACATCCTATCTCAGAAACTGATAATAAAGGTCTGTTATAAGTAGGAATTAAAAATGTCAATTTGTTTGAACAGCTTGTGTTGTTTTAGTACAAATTGTTTGGTGAGTACACAAGGCTCCAGTTCCATCTGAGTGGAACTAAATTATGCTGAACTAATTATATTCTTGCTTTTTGTAACCTGACATTTAATTTGAGAAGTTAAATTTTATGTGCACACCTCATTTCATGAGTGCATGACATGTAGCTCTTTCCTTTAGCTATTTTTCACCTGCTTTATCTTCCTGTCAACTTCTCATTTGCAATAAAAATGGATTTTCATGACAGCTTTTACCTGAGATGTTGCCTTCAAGTTGCAGATAAGCAATGTAAACAGTTGACATAGATACCAGTTCTTCTTTATTTTTGAGTGTGTATCAGTCATAAGTGATAGAGTGGAATTCTTTTCAATAAATTATGATTTGACCTTTTTTGTTCTCCATGGAAACCACCCTTTCATTAATGCTGCTGTTCTCCAGCAGCTGTTATGATGTATCTGAATACATTAGCAGATACTAAATAAAAAATAATCCCACACAAACACTCCACTACCACCACCACCCCACCACCCCCCCCAAGAATACATTTATATTTTGTGTTCTAAATTGTATCTTCAGGTTTGAAAATTTGGATGAAGCATTAGATTAAATGGTAAGCATATCAGCTGAAACCTTTGTCTAAAACACAGACTGGTATGATAGAATGGAGCAGTTAGCTAGCACAGGATTGCTGCATCTCTAAAACTTTCTGTCACTTTGGTGTCCAAACCTGTGAGGTGTGCAGTGCGTTATATTGCCTAAAGGACTGTCACCGAATGCTCACAAGAAAAGCTGTAAGACGTGTTTCTTTCCAGCTTGACACTGGTAGCTCTAGAACTGCTGGTTGGATCTTGCCCTTGCACTGGGTTCAGGTGTGAATAGTGGCTATCTGCCTGCTTTGCACCTGCAAGGGCCAGTTCAAGGTTCTACTGAGAACTTTTTCACTTTCCCAGACAGCTGCTGTGTTCAAGCATCTTTCTGTTCAAGCTATGATTGGGGCTGGTTCATGACGTGCTCCTGGGGTTTACTGCCCATGCAGAGAGAGCACAGCTTACCTGTGGCTGTGAGGGGCTGTAGGCAGGGCCTCTGCTGAAAGGCACCTTTATGCAGTTCTAAGAGTGGGTGGGAATTATTTCTTGGTATCTTTTCCTAAAGACTCAAACTATTCTTAAAACCAAAAAGTCTCAAGTGTAGAAAAAATAGTCAATTTATGAAGTTTAAGACATAACACACTTAAGTGTGTTAAAGTACCACCAGATCATCAGAAGACAAGTTTAAACATGTAAAACATTACATGTTGCGTACAGTTTTAAACTGTGGTAATCTCCGGCCTGTTACGATGTTGCTTTTTACTTTGCAATATTCAATTTAGATTAAATAGTCTAGCTAGAACAAAGCTGTAAAGTATACCTGGAGATCTGTGTGGCACATGACTATGTTCTCTTTTTCTGCCTGGAGTAGCTTTTACAATATGATCATAATCTTGTCGGGAGATAAGTTTTTCCTGACCTTACTGATTAGATATCTTGTCTTTGTTTTTCTGGGAGATATTGCGTGCTTTTGGAGCTGTCACAGACTCTCTTGTGGTCTTTAAACTACTCTCATGTGTAATCATGCAAAAAAAGTTATTTATTGTTGTGTGATTGTAAAGCTAGTTAGAGCATAAATTTAGTATTTTTTGCTACATGCTGATGCTTAAATTGCTACTGATGTTCTCTAGCTTTGTGCTAGAGTTAGGGATGTTGACATCTTTGTGCTGGAGTTGAAGGTGTGGATGACAATCGATGAGGAGATACATATTGGTGTTTCCTTGGGTTAGTACGGTATGTACAAATTGGTTTTCTGGTGTAACTCTCCCTTCCTTAACTACATATAATCTAACATAGGAAGCCTGACTTTCAAGTGCCATGCAAACAAGATAAAACAAGTGTCTAATTTTCATTGTGTCTGTTACTTGTGCTGTTGAAAGAATTTGTTGTGATTGGTTTGAATCTTCATCAAAGGAAGTCTAAAACTGATGTTCATGAAAAAATAGCCCTGCTTCAGGTTTCTGCTGTTTGAGGCTATAGAGATGAACAGGTTTTTTTCCCCCAAGTCGTAGTCATTTCAGAGCGGAAAAACATGAATAAGGAACTGAGCAGTTGGTCTGATCAACCAGCCTGTTAGTAAATGAAGTAACAAAATTGTCACAGAATCATGAGCTTTATTTTGTTGTCAGTCACGTATCAACACATCCTTAGTTATAAGATGCTGCCCTAAAGTAGAACTGTACGCATTATAGCTGTTGCTGTAGGGCATTAGCACTTGGTCGCAAAGAAATGAAAACAGTACCTGCCATTTAGATAAAAGCTGAAGTGTTTTAGTAGTCTTTAAGTATTCTTTTATTTCAGAGAGAAGCTTTTGATACATGAGCTTTTCTATTCAAAATCAGGGTAATTACGGTTGTTCTGAAGCAAAATACCAGAAGAATTTTTTTTTTTTTTTAAATGCTGCTATAGAATTAACAGCTTTTCCTTTTTGTCTGTGGACTTGGAAGAAAATAAAGTAGTGCGACCTAACATATTACATTGCCGATCTTAAAAAAAAAAACAAACCAAAACAAAAAACAAAACCCAAACCCCTCTGTATCATGTTACTGAGTAATTTATCCAAATATAGTTTTAAAAGACTGTACCTTATGTCAAAATGCTGTTCGTTGGAGTGTATAAAATAGTGTTTTTCGAGCCTTTTCTTTTTGTAGACTCGAGACCTTTTACAGTTTGGAAGAACTATTGCACTGTCAAAAGTGAGAAGCCTGGAAGGCAGTAATGTCAGAAGTCTGTTGTCGTTAGGCTTTAGCAAGTTAGAGAATAACCTGAGACGTAAAGTGACAGCAAAACCAGAGCAAAGTAATTACGGGCATGGTGAGTTTGATTTGTAACATGCATTGATTATAATGCCTCAACCTGATGCACAGTTGATCGTTTCATTGAGCTGCTCTCTTCCATGTTTATTGTTGTCTTGACATAGGTGTAAAAGACCATGAAGCCTTTTTGTAGTTTTTTTGATTGGATTGGATTTGACAATAACTTATTGTGCAACACAAAACATCAAGGTCCTTGACGTACTGGCTTGTGAGCCTAATGTCAAAAGGCAATGGGATTTGACGATAACTTATTGTGCAACACAAAATTTGCAACACAAAACATCAAGGTCCTTGACGTACTGGCTTGTGAGCCTAATGTCAAAAGGCAATGATGTTTGAATAGATGTGTTTGCATTACGGCTTGAACATGCTGAAAAAGGCAGCTGTAGTAAGAGAAGCAGTTTGCTAAGGAGAACCTTGAATGCAGCCAGCTACTCAGTAGAATGATTTGATGATTACAGAAAGCTGGCTGGAGAGTGCTTGGAGACTGGTACACTTGGATAGCTCTGTAGAAAAAAGCTTTTCTGTGGAAAAAGCTGAAAAGCCGAGATGGTGGTGTAGGTTCTTGAAGAGCTGGATTGCAAATTGAACAGTAACTTCTGAGAAGGTATGCATTTGGCTGTTGATGAATTTGTGAAGTCACTAAGGTGCTTGCAGGCAGGAAACCTGACTTCATAGCTCCATTTCTGTTTTTTCAGTTTCCTGTGGCTAATGAAAGCCACAGAACAAAAAAAGTGCTAAGACCAAGAAAAAAAAGAGTAAATTTAGGTGATGTTTTGCAGGCAGGTATAAATTTGAGCTGCCCATGGTCTAAGCATGGCATGTTGATTGTCCTGAGCATTGCACTGACTGCACAATTTTTGCAATAGGCGTCCTGTGTAGATAGTGATGAGTACTTAGTAGTTGTAGTTGCATCTACAAATATCACACGCATGTGCCTTTATAATGTTCTCTGCTAGTAGTATGTACTAGCTGATTAATCCATTTTTATAGCAACAAATTAATGTATTTAAGCTGAAGTTGAGTGTCTTTTGTGATCATATTCCTAGGAAGACCTTTGTGATACTGTCTTCAGTTTATTTTTTGATACATGACTTTCAGTATGTCTGCTTGGCGATCCAAGTATGCAATCAAAGAAACTGGTAAATAATGAGAGAAATACTGACTAACACAAGTTTAACAAACTTTATTAATAAAATAAAGAAACTCAAAACTTACAACATATGAAAATCAATACTATGCTATAACTGTGATCAAATTCAGCACGAGTTGTCCATTCTGTTGTGTGGTCCACCTTTTAATAAGAGAGTTTTTGTGGTTTTTTGGTGACTCTGATTAGAAAGTTTTCTTGCGCTGAAGGTTGGTTAGGGGGTATCTAGATGACTAGAGCTCTTCAGTTCAAGTTACAAAGCATACAAGTCTCTTCAATAATTACATTTCCTGGAGCTGCTGCCTGCAGTTAATGAAGAGGTTGATGTAGAGAGGGAAGGACTTTTGAAAAACAGTATCTTTGAAACGTGGCAATTCAGTGCCTTATATTTAGAGGGGACAAGGAGAGAATAAGGTCTGTTTTAGAGTAATAGTTATTCTTTGTTTCTAAAGGAAAAGAATCCATGCAGTTATAAAATCTGACTTGACTTGGAAGGATCATAACCTTCTTAGGCCACAAACTTCAATTAATAATACAAAAATAAAAGAAAGATGCTAAAAAGTCTTCGTAAAGATGCTGGGGTACTCAGAACAGATGACGGCAGAGCACTGAGTTTGTTGACCTATCACAGGAGGGTTTCTGTGCTTAATATAATGTAGGGCATTGCTTTTGTGCACAGAATATCCCAGTTCTGAAGTTAATATTAAAGGAAGGTTCTGCCAGAAAGCCTTATTTTAAACATTTTCAGCAATTTGAGAAGCAGCTAGATTTTAAAAATATATAGTATTTTGTTTTGTTTGTGTCAAATTGTTCAAGGAATTTGATAAGAGTTATGAAAAAGTTATAGATACTGCTTTGGCAGTGATGCATCCTTAATTTAAGAACAAAATCACCTTATTTAGATATGTTAAAGTTGATAGAAATCTTAGTGTAATTCCAACAGTAGTTAGAAAAAATGCCAAATATGGTTGGTTTGGCTAAAAGGAAAAAAAAAGTTCTTTGTCTTTCAACAGAAGGAATTTAAGGAAGTATTTACATGCATTATTATAGTATCAAGAATCTGTAGATTAAGTACTTTAGCAATAGAGCCTAACTTGGTGCTTAAATTTAAAAGTGCATCATATGATGTAGTACTGTAGGTATAAACACCAAATCATACTCTGTGTGGCAAGTGAGAGCAGGGCAGAGGCAGGGATTAAAGGAACAAAGCTCTTAATACTGAAGTCTAGAGAGAAGTTGGTCAGAAAAGGTAAAGAATGCCTAGGTAAAAGTTAAGCGGTGAGAAAAATTACCAAGTGCGCATGAACAGAGAAGCATAGTTACAAAAAGCCATAGATAGAGGTCTAGTTAGAGCTAAGTATCTGCTGCCTTTTTTTTTTTGTTTGTTTGTTTGTTTTTAATTAGCTCAGAGATTTGTGGTGGAATATGTCATCAATCTTTTTTTTTTTTTTTTTTTTGGTTAGGAAATAATTTTTATGAAACAAGTCATGCTTACTTTTGTTATTTGCACTTGTAAATTACATGTGACTATACCTCAAGTTGGTTCAGAAAATAGACCGCAGAGCTCTCTGTTACTTTTCTTGCCACCACTTCATAAAGTCTACTACTTCTTCTTTAGATCATCAGCTAAATCAATTTGGTATCCTTCAAATATCCAATTGCCAACGTATTTTTGATAAATGCAACATATATTTTTGTTCTTATTGTAGATTTGTATGGTTCTTTAAGTTTCAGAAACATAAGAATACTGCATTGAATAAGGAAACCTAAGTTTTAATGACATTATAAAGAAATGTTATCTACAAAAATAGTGATACTTCGTGCTCAAGAAGGTTTTACTTTGGAGAACTAAGATTACACTATTCAAGTGTCAGGATTTTAGCCTGGCAAGTGGTTGGAGTATTTGATGACTGAAGGGAGCAGTATCAAAATATAGGAACAGTATTCAGATGACATCTTTATGTGAAGACTGCAGCTTGTAAAGAAGAGAATACATATTTCAGGCTGACTTTTAAAAGCTCAGATAATGCTAAGAGATACTAAATGCAACAAAGTAAATCTAATCTTGGATGAGATTGATCATCCCCCGAGAGACACCATTCAGTGTCTGTATGCTTTGTAGTTTTATGGTGCCTGAAACCCTGAGGTACTATTTAAGCATCTTTATTTCAATTTGGTATATGCTGTGCTGTTACAATTCACCTAGATCCCACTTAACTGAACCCTGAGCTCTTTCAGCTAAATGTCTTACTGATCATGAGAAGTTGTGTTCCACAGGCTAATACCAGTGCAGCACCAGTTTGCACAGTCTTGGAGACTTGTACAAAAAGTGCTACATCGTCCTTGAAGTAGTTACATCTTCAGTTACAGAATGAGCTAGAATGAGGAATAGAGCAATTCTTGTTTTACAGGCAGGAAAACTTACTCAGAAACAATACCCACTGTATTTATGGGCGTAAGTTTACTCTGATCATCTGAGGAAAAAACCATTATCACACGTGATCTCAAAGGGTGATCTACATCTTCTGTTACTTTTCTACTAGTGGCTACTCTGTAATAATTAAGAAAATTAAAAAAAAAAACCACCATAAAACAACAACAACAAAAAAACAAAGAAGAAATTAAACCTCGTTGGATCTAATGTGGGTTCAAGAAGAAAAAGATAGCTTCTCTTCCAGATGACCAACTGAAGCCTTAGAGCATGATATTTGATTTTAGCCATTGTGTGAGTGTAGGCAAGCAAGTGTTGACAACTAATTGTAATGTTGAATATTTAACTATGTTGTGCTTCCCCATAGGGCTATTATATGTTAAAAAAGTGTCTCTGAGTGCTATAAATAAAATCATTTTCTTGTATGAAGTTCTGTAGCAATCTTTTAGTATAGAAGAATATTACTTAATTTTTCTTTTTTTGATCAAATGGAAAAATTAACAGTGAGTCCTTTGCTGATTTATGTGATTGGAGAAATCAATGTTATAAAGTAGTACTCTTTGGTGTAATCTTTATATGAACACATCTCAAAGTGCCTTTTTTCTTGAAAAAGAAGCTGTTTATATTGAAATAATTAACTTTAGATAGCAATCCCACTGCAAATGTTAAGGAAAATTATATATATAAAAAAAGTCCAGTTTCTGTGTTAAGTTCTTTCACCCTTTTGAGAGGCTTTTCTTGGTGCACTGATATACTCTAAGGAACCCTGCTGTAGGCTTGCATCTTAAATGATGAACGTTGAAGTCCATTATAATATTTAAAGTCACAAGGGTTTTCTCATGTCATCTCTGGATGCCCCTTTGAGGCTTTTGAGTCTGAGGTGGTGGATGAAAACATACAAATCCAAATTTCAGGCTGTAGGGGGACAAATAGCATGCTACAGGAAAATTCTTCTGATAAATGTTCTCTGCCATGGATTTAACTGTGACATTTTGGGGGAATATTTTATTCTTTGAAGGTAGTATGCTTCATTCTCTCTCTCTCTCTCTTTTTTTTTTTTTTTTTTTTTTAATGTGCCATATACTAGTCATCAGATTGTATTCTAGATTCTGGTTTTAGTTTCATTACATGGCAGCATGCTTTCTCCATTTATCTTGTTAAGCACTGTTCCAGACTGTGAAGGAAGGTTGCTCATGCAAAAACTATGCCGAAGTGCAAATCTGGACATATTCAGAAAGCTGCTGGATTCACTTTGCTCAAGCTTTCAATTGATTTTAAGGTATGAAAACCCGGGCTTTTATCCAACTGGCCAGACCTATTACACCATCTGCTTTTGCAGATATTACACCTTTCTTTGAATCTGCTAGTGATATATTTAAGGTGTTCACAGACCCTATGGTGATAGGTACTGTTTCAGATGTCATCAGTGATGAGGCAGTGGGAAAGCTGACTTCAGTTGGATTGGATCTGGTGAGGTGAGATGTGGTTGAGATTTTTCATAAAGCCAATGCCCAAAGAAAAGGATGGCTTTGTTCCTCTTTAGGGTAAATGTGTCAATAACATAGAGACCTAAGTAAATAAAATGAGTTTAAATGTTTCCATTAGGTAAAATGATGCTGTTTTACAGAAAACGAGAAATGTTTACTAATAAATATGCAAGAATAAAATGTTTTATGATAAAAATCAGGATGTTAGCCTCAGACTGTGTATTGGGTTTCTGTGGCCACATTTTGGTGGCAGGGGAGGGGCCTACAGGGGCAGCTTCTGTGAGAAGCTGCTGGAAGCTTCCCCTGTGTCCCACAGAGTCCATACAGCCAGCTCCAAGACGGACCCACTGCTGGCCAAGGCCAGGCCCATCAGCAGCAGGAGTAGCGCCTCTGGGGTAACAGGGTTAAGGAG
>KL281961.1:0-46509 GCA_000699545.1 Podiceps cristatus
AGACCTTTCTATGAATCTATGAATCTAAGATGTCATCATAACCTTTGGTGCAGCAAGGGTTAGGTGGCTGCTAGTTGGAAAGTGCTTTCAGGCCAGACAGTAGAGGGCATGAAGACCCCCTTGTACAATAGTGTATACTAACACGTACCCTCCACCCTTGACCTCTGTCTCGTACACTGAGAAAGATCAGAAAAGCCACTCACCTTGCCGTTGCGATTGTGTACCCGGAAGGCCATGTTGGGAGACATCAGCAATAGGAGGGATTCCTGCTCTGAGAGCTTCTTTTTCAACCTCTCAATGACCTTGCTGCCCTTATTGGCCCTCTGAAGGATGGGAGAGAGAGGGAGACAGAGGACACATGTTATTCTCCAACATCTGCCCCCATTTACACTGACGGACATTTTAAGATCCACATTTCCTTCCCTCTGTGAGTAACCAAATGGCCCCAGGCTGGAGAAATGCTGTCAACAGGATCCACAGGGCTCCCAGCTGCTCAGGAAGATGTTACCTGCAATATCTCTACACTTGGATTTGGCTTTGTTCCCCAATTCCAGCTGCCCCAGATGAAGGTGCAGAGGTGCATGGCCACTGTCCCAGCTATACCCTCTTCTATCTGTTCCAGAGGCTGCAGCAGCATCATGTCACTCGGCAGCCATAGCACTGGCAGTTAAGGATGCTTGTGGAGGACCTAAGGAGACTATAAGGAGCTTCAAGGCCAGGTAGGCCGAGGCTGTAAGCACCCTGATATAGTTGAAGGTGTCCCTGCTCACTGCAGGGGGTTGGACTAGATGGCCTTTAAAGGGTCCTTCCGACCCAAACTATCCTATGATTCTCTAGACGCTGTCCAGAACTTGGTCACCAAAATTTTCTCCCACCCACCATTGATCCATTTTCAACAGAGGTAAACTAAACCCAAGTTTTTTCTTGGATAAAACCCAGTCCCAAACCCAAACACGTATACTGTTTGGCACTGATGCACTGAAGCACATATCTTAGACACCTGCACATTGTGAGTAAGAGGCTTTACACTGTGTTCTTCCTAATATCTTACTTTTTCCAGGAAGACCTCTCTGAAAGCCAGCCTGGGCAGAGAGTCAGAAGCATATTCTTTGGAAGTGCAGGGGCAGTCTTCTCATGGTACAAGCAATGTTATTCATATCCTGTTCTATACACCATCAGGCTTTCAGTTTTCAAACTCTTAATTTCTCTCTTGGGTTCCAGGAAGGAGTCTAACACCTCTGAGAAAACACATGTCTTGGAAGCAAAGAGAAGCCTGGCCCAGAAACACCATATCTGTGTCAGACTGTCCAATCAGCACAATTGGTGTTCTCCTTATATTTGCTGGTGCTTTGACACCGGTAAAGTCAGAAAAAGCTTCAAAAGTGCTCAGTTACACTTTTGAAGTACATGGCTTCTGAAATTTAGATGAAATTTAGATGAAATTTAGAAGTACATGGCTTCTGACCAAAACCACTTGTAGGATCATACTTTAAGAGCCAGAAAATGGCATGCCACACTCCCAGTCCTTCTCGTGTCCACAGGAGCCCTGCCCTCCATGTAGATGCTCAGGGATAGCGGTCACAGGTGGTCCCACACAAGTAGAGGAGCTACTGGGTACAACTGCAGTCTCTTTTTGTTTCTGCCTCCTCACAGGACACCATCATTCAAGCTATGCACTAGGACAAGCAATGATGGGCTGCAGAGCGTCTGGGTACCACTGATAACAGAGCTGCATTACAAGCCTCTGCTGAACAGTCTGTTTTAGCATGACTCCCCACACTGTGCAGCTCTGGAAAGGCTGCTTCTATCAGCACCTCATCTCAGCAGGGACACTGACTCTGGATTTGGCATGGAGTACTCAACCCCTTTTACCTTTTCACGCTGGATGTCATTCTTGATCTGGGATATCTTGATCTTCATGGCATCCAGTTCCTCATCAGGTACCAGTGGGATATTGGGCACTGCCTCAGACTCATCCACCATTTGGAAACTAAGGTCAGTGAGTGGAATGTACCATTTGCAGTCATACTGCTGGCTTTTTCTGAAAGATAGAAGGTCCAAACCTTTTACTATTACTGGTGGTTGGCAACACCCACTCTCCCTTCCCACAAGCCCTTTCCCACTAAAATGGATAAGATACAGAAATGGGCACAACTTCACTGTGACTCCCATGTGGAAAAAGTCTGGTAAAGGGTCAGTTTCCAGCAGGGAAGCCTAGAAGGGCCAATAGCCAGTACAGCACATAATGAAACAACTTTTTTTTTTTTTTTTTTTTTGTGTTCTAGTTGTTTTCAGCCTAAGAAACCACAAAGATCTTTTGCAACCCCTTTCAGTCCTGTGTGCTCTCTCTTTGAAGCCCCCATAAAGGCAAAGTTCAAAAGCCATGCCTTGCCTCTGCCTTGGCTACTACCTGTCATCTCAACCCAGGTCTCTCCTGCCTGAGCTAGGAAGGCCAAGTAGGGCAGATGAGCCACTATGTATAAACCTCTGTGTAATCCAACCAGAGGAGAGAAACTACAGCTCCTAACTGCTATTCTCCAGTGCTTTCACTGGGATAACCAGTTCACTTTTTAAATGTTTCATGTGATTTAGTCCCTCTCCACCTGTCCTGTCAGGAACATCCACTATTGGGAATGTCTCACTCTTTTGAAAGTTCATTCCTCACAAGCATGTGCTTCAAAAGGGGCAGGGTCAACTTGTTGCTTGAGGAGGGCAAGAAGATGAGAGGGGTATCCCAGAGCATAACATCTACCAAGTGAAAAGAAGTCCTGTTTGAGGCAGGTATTCTGGTAAATGTACCTCCCCTCTCATTTGTGAAAAACGTCAACAAAAGTGTTTATATAGCTGTACTGCGGGGTTTACACAGTCTGTTTATTATACCTTTTCCATTTTTCTGCAAAACTTAACTGGCTGTAGCTTCAAGGCCAAAATTAATAACCTTAGTAACAAAAGCAAGTAAAGAATGTCACCTGTTAAAAGAAAGGGGAGGTAGAAAAATTAATGGCATTTGTCCAGAATACCAGCAGCTACAGCATATGCTATTTTCCTAGGAAGGCTCAGAGCAGAGGGGAGGAATTAACCTTTCCCAAGGGATCAGGACTTGGCCAAGGTCTCATGTAATAGACAGTACTACTTTGCTGATCATTCCCTGCCTAACTACATCTTAGGGATTATAGTTACCCAGGTCCATATTCAACTAAAATTGCTGGCTAAACCTAGGATTTTGCTGAAGCTGAGATGCAAACCATATAGTCCAGAAGGAAAACCTCACCCTCCAATCTGCTTCTTGAGCTTGGCACACAGGAATAGATCAGTAAAAAGAAAGACATGACGTAGTTTGCGAGCGCCCTCAACCAGCTCCACCATGAAACTGTCCTTCAGGAGCTGCCGGTGCTGGTGATAAAACAAACAAAAAAAATTACACATTTTAGTTAGTGCACTGTGAGCCCCAGATTTGGCACTGTGGCAACATGTTCCTTAGACACGACTCCTGCTAGTGACAATTCAGTAAAGAAAATAAAAAAAAAAAAAAAAAGAGGCTGTTAAATGCTCCTTGCTGCAAGCTCTGGTCCCTGCTCCCGCCCTCTCTTCCAGGGCCAGAAATGGCCATGCATCTCTCCTTTCTCATCTGGCTCTGAGTCAGACTTCGGGCTTCTCTCCACCACCTGTCCCTGAGCACAAATGTACTTTACCACGAGTCGTTGCCCAGTTTCGCGCTCAGAATCACCGACAGCTCATCATCCCCTCCCAAACCAGCAGAGAGCAGCACACACCACTTTTCTCAGGCGTCCCTCACCCAGCCACCGAATTCGGCTTCAGCTGCCCCACCTGGAGAGAGGAGCGAACACCTCCACCACCGCCTGTGCTCCCCAGTCACGGCAGTAGTTTGTCAACATTAACAGCTGAATGCCATCGCTGCTTCTTTATTACAATTGCCCTTAAGGGATGATTCCCGAACAAAATGTGTATCTAGCAAACTTCTCAGTAGTCCCTTAGCCTATGTTTAAATAGGACCATCTGTATATGTCCCTACCCCATGCCTATTTAAATCTCTTTCATATATCATATGAACATTCCCCAAGACTAGAAGATGCAAAGAAGCTGCACAACCCTGATGCCTTTATTCCCGTTTCTAGTTTCAGGGAGCTTTACAACCTCCTAAACGAGAGGCACACACTGTCAGGCAGAAGCATCGCTTTCCTAATTCCCTTTTGGGGACTCCTTAGTGGAAAGACAAAAATGCTGGAGCACTGGCACTGAGACAGATGGCTGCGTGCTATTACCAGGGTCCAAGTGGGCTGGTTTTGGCTGAGGTAAGAGTTAATTTTCTTCACTATGGGGCCATGTTTTGGGTTTGTGCTGGAAACAGTGTTGATAATGCAGGGATGCTTTAGCTGTTGCTGAGCAGGGCTTACACAGAGCCAAGGCCTTTGCTGCCTCACACCCCATCCCACCAGCGAGGAGGCCGGGGGGGGCACAAGGAGTTGGGAGGGGACAGGGCTGGGACAGCTGACCCCAACTGACCCAAGGGATATTCCATACCATGTGGCATCACGCTCAGCGCGTAAAGCTGGGGGGAGGAGGAGGAAGGGGGGGATGTTCAGAGTGACGGCGTTTGTCTTCCCAAGTGACCGTTACGTGTGATGGAGCCCTGCTCTCCTGGAGATGGCTGAACACCTGCCTGCCCTGAAGAATTCCCTCTTTTCCTTTGCTTGTGTTCACTAATTAAACTGTTTTTATCTCCACCCACAAGTTTTCTCACTTTTACTATTCCAATTCTCTCTCCCATCCCACTGGGGGGGAGTGAGCGAGCGGCTGTGTGGGGCTTAGTTGCTGGCTGGGGTTAAACCACAACACCAAGCCAGGAGTTTCAATCCCTGCTCAACACTCAGCCTTCTGCTCTGATGTCAGGATTAATAGGAATCTGAGTGTGCATCCAAAACTGGTATCTCCCACTACTTTTCAAACAGAAGTCAGGAGCATTAAACTTTGGGCAAAATTTATTCCCCACAATGACTGTAACTGTCAGTGCTGACTTACTTCACAGCCAGTACAAGCAGGAACCATCAGCTTCTCCACACAGGTATGGTAAGGTACTTTTTCCTGACCTGTACTATTTCCTTGCTATTCCGGTGACGAGGATGCTCCCCAGACACATTGAGCGACACCTTACACATACCATATATGCCTAGACAGCACCATGGCTGGGGATAGCAGAGGTCTGCTAACAGTGTCCAGCACTAACCAGCACCTCTCCTTGCTGTCTCGCTGTCATTCTTCTCCAGGCCCATGCTCAGGCCTTTTCAGCACAACTCACTCCTGACCTGCAGTATTTCTGCGATCCTCAGGCTGGGAAACACACGAAAACTCCATTTCCAAGAGGCAGCTGTGCTCAGCTGTGCAGCAGTATGCAACAGGGAAGCAGTTAACCTGAGCAAGGCCAGGACATCCAAATCAGAATTCATGCCTCGGTTTCTCCGGTTATGCCCCATGGGTTTTGTTTGCTGCGTGACTTAACAAGCCCTGAACACTTTTACTGCAGAGGGTGTGGGAGCGCAAACCCCCGCACTGCCTCTCCTTCTGCCTACCATCCTTCCCATCTTGGCTCTCCAAAATGAAAACAAACCACATCAGTCCTGAGCCCAGCAGGCATCATGGCAAGGAACACAAGGCAGAGAAATGCCCTTGCAGACATAATTTTTGTTTCCACACTCTGTCCTACAGCATCCTGAACTTCCTGACATTAACTAAGAGTCTGCATTTTCCTGTCTGCAGCTGCACCAGTACCACAGCTAGCTGTTGAAGCACACGTAGCAGTGTCAGCATCTCATTTCAGTGCTGCCTTCCATTACACAAAGGTCCTGGAAATCTATGAGCAGCAGCAAAACCTGCACCTTTCCCATAGTCCCGGGAAGTAAGGCTGCTCCCTCACAGACTGTTGCACCATCTCGGAGTGATTCAGGCTCAGAAAGGCCTGTACATATGTTAATGTTTATTTTTGGGTGGGCGTGATCTTCCTGGCTTCTCCTCAGTGGTTCTGGAGAGAACGCCTGCCTGCATTAACGTCTCTGCTACTGATGCACACTTGTGCATGCCTCCCCCTCCTGCCTGGCGAACAAATCCCAGGTAGGAAACTAGAAACACTAAGCTTTAAAAATAAATAAATAAAAAGGAGGAGTTATGTTGTCAGTAGCAAAAACACTCTCCACAGCTGCAAAGAATTTCATTTGGGAGCAATAATGAAGCAGGGGAAGATAATTTCTGAGCAAGCCAAAACCCTGATCTCAGGTTTCTAGATCTGATGCATATTAATTACACTGCAAATCAGCTCAACTCCTCTGGGGCAATGAGAATAGCAGCTTGTTGCCAGCTCAACCTCTGCTCATTGTTCGTAGGTGTAAAGACGTTCTCACAGCTCACTCATCTCTGCTGCCCAGCAGGATGTGGCACTGTCCCCTCCCTACCTGGCAGGGACATGGCACGGTCCTGACCTGGCCTTCTGTCCCCCTCTGCCAGGTACTGGCAGTGTGTGAGGTCAGATGAGAAATACCCCAGGCTAGTCCAGAGCACGGACCCAGCACCCATCCTGGGAAGGTGTCTCTGGTGGCAGAGACAGGCCAACAACATGGCCAGCAATGTGGTTTTTGCACAGGCAATGGAGAGCACGGGCCCGTGACAGCTGTTGGAGGACTGTGAAGGACTACTGCTCAGCCCTGGATCAGCCCCCTGGTTTTGGCAGTATTCTGGTACCATCATCTAGACCAGAGCATTTTGAAGACAAGCATGTCCTCAAGCGAAGGGAAAGCCCATACAGAGGCACCAGTGACTGGAAACCTTTGTGTCAGGCCTCCACAAAGTACGAAAAGCAGAGCCCATCAGTATTCCCTGCAGCAAGGCTCCAGACCTCCCCACATGGCCTGCCTGGTCCAACCAGGCCACCCTTTCTCCTGCCTTCTGAAGTTCCACCTAAGCTGCTGCTGCACAGTCCTTGGCTGTCACCACCCAGGCAGTCTTCCTCCAAGCAGCCATGCTCTGTTCCACATCCCCCCAAAACCCAAGTAGAAAGCTCAGCCATACGATGCCAGAACAGGGGTGTGATCCAACAGCCTTCATACTGTCCCATCTGGGCCTGAGGTACCAGTCATTTGCACCGAGTTTATTTTGGCTAGCACTCCTGGGTACAAAATACCCTGAGACTGACAAGAGACACGGTGCTACCATGAGGCAGCAGAACGTCTTTGGCAGCATGATCTCCCAGAAAGAGAGCTGGGCAGGAAGACAACAAGGCTGTATTTCCTAAACTTGACTGGAACAGAAGGAGATGAAAGGGATACATTCCAGTCAGCCACTCAGAGGAAAACACTGAGCTTCCCAGTCTTCCTATCTTCTCACTCACAAGCTAGTTGGGAAGGCCTCCCTTCAGCAATCAGCAGGGGTAAACTGCCATAAACGTAACCAAGTATCCGGGGAAGAGAGGACATCTGTGGATCAAGACAGGAAATCTCTCTCCTCACAAGAGAGCGCTTGGGGTTAGATCTAACTACCAGCTTCTCTCAGAAAAGAGGACTTTCGTTAGTGCTTGGCACAACAGGCATGCTCCAGGCTGCTCAGCATCAGTGGGGCAGAGGAGGAGTGCTCCCAGCAAAGGGTCACATCCTTTGTTGCAAATGATTCATCTTGCCGGAAGGGTTCAGCAAAAAGGATTCCCCAACTGGCTTACCAGATCCCTGCCAAACCCCACAGCGAGGGAGAGCAGGGCACCTTCCCAGACCTCCCAACATGAGTCAGCCCATCCTACTCCACCCTGGGAGAGCCAGCAGCCACCTCAGATGGCACTTGTGCTGGTCAGATGTCCATGCCACCTCAGCTCCACAGGCCTTCTCTAGCAGCTTGGGAACCAAAGCCCAGTTTGGTCAATTCCTCCCACCCAGGGCCAGCAACAGCTATTCCTTTGGTGGCCTCCTGTTAAACAGGGTCTCCTGAAACATGAGGTCTTTGACTGGGTGATCCTGCTGTACATGACATACAATAGCCTATCTGTGGGAAACCATCTCTCCACCTTGTTTCCAAAGTTACTCTGTTTGCTAAGGTTACCAAAGGTGCTAAAGGCTTCCTAAAACACCCTGAAATTACATATAAGCTACAAAACCACTAAATCAACATCTAAGAAAACATAAGCTTAAATTCAGATTAGCAGTACAGTAGCAGATTGTTCCCCTCTCTTCCACAGATAGCTCCAAGACTATCAGATGCCCAGCACAGGAGCTCAGCTCAGCTATAGAAAGATGTTCCAGGAGGCCTGAAGGGAAATTTCCTATTTTGTATCATATTGGAGTGAATTAGGATCATCTTTAATCTCTCAAACAGGGCCTGGGCTGACTGTTACCTTCAGTGGCTCTTGCAAAGCTCCTGTACTGGTGCAGTAAGTCCCAAGTCTTCTTTCTAGGCCCTGCTTTCCTTTGCATGTTTTGACCTGCTGCTTCTCCCACCCACCTCAGTGTTCTGGACAAAAGAGCTCTCCCTGTACATCTTTCGGTGCCTGGATATCCTCTTTGGATTGCCTGCTGCTGTCGTCCTCCTCTTACCTCTGTCAGTGAGCATCTCCCCCTCCTCTGCTACCAACCTCACGACTACCTGTATGCTCATCTATTCATCCTACAGTGTTTTTGTGCTGTTTGCATATGGTAAATCCTGCTGCTGTCACGTACTGTTTAACTCCAGGAAGTGTGGCAGCAGACCAGCTTGTCTGAGACACATTACAAAAAGTGGAATTTAAAAACCTACTCATCCAGAACCGCAGCTGTACAAAAGGCCATCTCCTCACTTGTGTGCACCGAGGAAAGAGCTCATCCGATGTGGTGACAGCAGAGGCCTGCAGCATGCGTGGGTGAGAGCCCCGGGAAGCACTGGAACATGTGTGATGCAGGAGGAGGAGGGTAAAAGCAGGAGACGGGTATTGGCATATGTCAGTGAGGAAGAGGTGGTTTGGCTTTCTGCAGAGCGTAGGAAGAAAATGATTCCTTGTGTGTGTGCACACGCGCGTGTGTTGCAAGACCAGTGTTGAAGAATAAAGGGATGCTCTGCCTAGGGAGCTAAACTGGCTGCTCTTTGAGAATTTTAATAACATTTCTTATTGCTTTCCAAAGCTTCTGTCACCAGGAGCTCTCTGACTCCAGCTGTAAGACAGTATGTGAAGCATCCAAGATCATTTTTGATTGCTCTATTGCCAACATCTGCCCAAGGCCTCCAGAAGCAGTAGGCACCAGGCCTCAAGCTGTGCCTGGCTGCCTGTGTCTAAGCTTAGCTCCCAGCTTTTCAAAGGCTTTAGTTTGCACTTCTGCTCCCTTACAAACATCCTTTGTCCTTTCCCTTCTCTAGCACACTTGGTGTCTACCAAGTTAAATGGGAGCCTAAGACAATGATACCCAGTCCCTTGACTGCGGTTTAAAACCACATTTAGAAACATGGTAGAGCTGCTTACCAAGCAGCCTCTTCTCTCCAGGGCAAGGGAAAAGGTGCACAGTAGCATAAGCTGATCCAGCATGCGATCTAGTGGGCTTGATCCCAGAAGAAACTGCCTGTCAGATCTCTGTGTCTGGACTGGTGCTGATGAGACCAGACACTAAGCCAGTCAGCCAACAGAGTGACCCAAAAACTCATAAAGGCATTGTTTTTAGGCAGCTCTATTTCTCCATGCTACTGTGGGATCACACAAATACCAGTGTTACAATTCAGAGGGGGTGGGACTGCACAACCAGCGGCAAGGCAGAACGGCAGCCACCAACACTCAGGTTGGTCTGAACCACCCTGAAACACCACCCTGAAAAAAGCATTAGATGAGCAGCAGTCAAGAAAGGAACCACCACCTCCCAAATGAACTCTGCAATTTTTTGCAGTTTCATTAATTCCCACTTTACAAGAATGGGTTGAATTACCTGGAAACACAAGCCTTTATTTCTGGCAGGGAAAGAAGACACAAGTTCTACAGTCATTTGCATCCCAGCTTAGTTGAAAAACACCATGCAGTCCATATAGCTTCTCTGTTAATAAGACTGGAAAGGTTATTACTCTCTTCTGGCACATAATAGTGGCACATCCTTCACCTCAAAGCATTTTTTTTTTCTTTCTTCCCCAAAGGATTGTTCCCAGTAGAACCTCAAACAGGTTCCCTTTTCAGCCAAGAGGACAGAGGTGAAGGTGGACCAGTAGTGAGCAAACAAGATGCCCGCTCCGTAGGCCGAAGGAGTGGAAGATTCTTCACCACTCGCATTCTGTGTCAGAAGGTACAGTGCTAGTCACACCCCCCTTTGCCTTCATGCACTTGTTTGGTTATTTAGAGGGTTGGCAAAGTGGGTATCTGCAGATAATCCATCAAAAAAACTAAAAAAGCAAAACCGCAAAAGTAGAAAGATGGGAAGAAAAGTAGGGAGCAGGAGAATGTAGCAAATCAGGCTGAATGGAAACAGACTCAAAAGCCCAGACAAGCTCTTCTGGCTCCTCTGTTCTGCAGCCCTCAGCAAACCACAAAGCAGAACAGACCAGCTACAGTCCAGCCTGGCAGGCAGCAAGGACCAAACTATGTGTTCGTAGGCTTAACCCACCAATCCTGCCTTCCCTGTTGTAGCCCTTTCTGTCCCCCTGGTGAATGGTTTTACTCCCTTTGTTCCCATCTCCTTGCACTACCTGAAATACTCACTCAGCCCAGCAAATTAAACTGGGTCCACATGTCAGAAAACTTTCAGTTTATATCTGTAAGTCTAGAATTAGAAAAAAGCCTACTGAGCCAAGCAAAACCAGAAGGCTCGAGAGAAGGAAGGACACCTGACATCATGCAGGAAGAGAACAGGCAGGTCAGCCTGAGTCGATGCTCCTGGAGCAGGGAATCACCTTTTGCAAAAGGGAGAAATACTGTGCGCCTGTACTCTCTCCTGACCTGCACTCCTCTCCTCAGCAGCTGTCACTAGGGAGATTAACAACTGGCTGATTTCCCCAGTTCAAAGCAATCCTGAAAAAAACAGCTGGAGCAAGAGGCTGGCAAAAGAGATTTGACTCCTCCCCATGATGCACTCAAAAGGGGAAAATATTCCACATAAAAGGCAAGGACTGGGAAAAAAAGATAACCAAGATCAGCACCTAAGCAATACATGAGGGGAAAGGGCTGTTTTCCCTCCTTCCTTTCCACCAAGGAAATTTCAATGGGAGGAAGACAAATAATGAAAAAAGCCATCAAAGCAAGCTGGTGATTCATTAAAATAAAAAATGCATAATGCATTGAGAGCAGTCAATTAGGAGATGCAAACTGCACACTGTCCTGTCACCCTAGGGGAAGCACAAGCAAGGCGAGTGGGAGGAAAGGATAAGTAGAGAAGGAAAGATTTACAGGCATAAACAAAACCCAGCTATGACCCCAAGCTGAGTAGCTTATAAGAAGGAGCAGCCATTACTAACTCACACGGAGTAGCTGGGAGCAGGCTTGTGTCTCTGGATTACTATGCAGGGAGTGAACATACCTACTCTCTAGACACAGAGTGGTGTCAACTGAGACATTACCACTTTGAAAAAAGTGAGATATTGGTGCCAAATGACTAAAGAAAGTATCCCACATCAGATTCCCAGACTGGAAGGCAAACTCTGGGAAGCATCAGAAGCAAGTCCTTTTCTTTCCTGAGCACAGTACAAGCTGAGTGCAGTGAGGGAGAGCACAAAGGGTTCCCAGTCCCCTCCAGCACACCCACAGCGCTCTCCTTGGGTATGTCCCCTTCTTTCCCTCCCCACATCATACAAGGAGTCAGTGCAGAACCAGTGAGAGTACGAACAGGCCTGCTGAGCCCAATCCTGATAAGCCTCCCCTTCCTGCTTTCTAAGATCTGAGAAATACACCACTCCAAAAAGAGATCATTGGGATCATCCTCCTGAGCCTGCCCCTCTGCCTGGGCCCTGGCACCTCATTAGGATTCTGCATGACACTTTTCAAAGCCTGCATCCCTCATTGAGATGCTGACAGACAAGCATAGAACACAAAATGCTCCCTCCCCTGCAAGGGGGCATTCTAGCCTGAGATTTCTGCTACAACTCAATCAGCATCCACTTTAATGAGGCCATCTACTATCGCTGAGGCCCTGGTGACTGATGTCTGAGCTTCTACCTCAGCCTCCAATTGCTCAGCCCCTCCTTTTCTTTTCTCAGCTGCAGACGTCCTCAGTTGATAAAATGAGACAATAAGCGAGACTTGCAGGACAAAGTGCACCAAATTCCCAGTACTGCAGCTTCTAGCAAATCTTTGTCAGCTGGAAATCAGTTTAACAGCTAAAAGCAAGCATGTTTAGCTGACAAGATTTGGGAATACATCATGAAGGTTCATCGTATCTTAACAATCTTCCGGGGTTTGTAAGAGATCTTTTTGTACAGGGTAATTTGGGTTGCTTTTGATCAGGAGGTGTCTCTGGCATGCTGCCACAATTCTGCTTACAGATATACTATCTGAGCTGCACCTCTCTTTTCTTCAATCTCCTACATCCTTCTCTCTTTAATACTTGTGTCAGTCCTGGCCTTTCCCCATCAGCAAGGATTGAATTGCTTTCTAACGAAATCACGAGGCCATTGAGGCATGCAGGACTTTACCATTGTGTAGCCCTATGCCCTCCTTGCACAACGCTGCATGCAGGTAAAGGAGCTGCACGTCTTAGAACTTCCTGGGTATAGTCCAGCTCCTAGCACAGCTGAGAACAGTTATATCACACCCTTAGGATTCAATAACCTCCCTTAGCTTTCCTACTTGTTTTGCTTCCTAGTCCCATTTACAACATTCTTCTTTAGAAATCAAGGATGAAAAAAAAAGAGTTTTATGCTGAGAATGAAGATTCTGGAAAACAGCTTTTCCCAATCTTTTATGATTTCTGATGTTTCCTCACCTTTTTCTCCTCCTAGGCTTCCACACTTTGGTTTTAGTTTGCAGGTAAAATAGAAATCCATTTAGCATAAGCAATATGCATCATAGAAATTATGTGTGACAAATGATTATGACAAATGATTACAACAATGCTAAGGACAAAACTCTAATCATACTTTTTCCTCTGGGTTTCCAAACTGTTTTCAAACAGAAAACAGAGGAGCTGTACCAAATCCTTTAGCGTACAAGGACACTGCATAAACTGTATCTTAGCAACAAATGACTTAATAGCCTAACTTCATAGTCCGCTCTACAGAAAAGGCAAAACCAGCATTTAGAAACTGAGAAAATAACAAAAGCACGAAGACTCACCTCCCCCTTCTTTACAGTCATGGACTGCCGACGAGGAGTGATCTCTTCATTGATGCTGGAAAGGAAGTTCTGCGAGATCCGCAGAGCATCTTGCAGGAGTGGATGATCAGGGTGGCTCACTGGAGTGTGCTTGAGTAAATCCTGACACGAGGAACACAAACAAAGAACAGAACCATGAGCAGCCCTGGAAAGCAGAAAGGTCTTAGGCCCCCTAACTAGAGCTGCAGGACAAGATGCACCAGCTGCCTCTTACAAATTAGAGTAAGGCTTTATCTCTAGAGGAAGAGGATAATACTCTGCACTTTTTGGTAATACCACTGAACAGGTAACAGGGTCCTGTCTATGGACTCCCTCCCCTTAGTGTAAAGGGAAGAGGCTCTTGTGCAGCAAGACAGGTTTATTTTTGCAGTCCAGCAGCCTCATGGAAAATGTGAAGGGTGAAGAAAATAGGAAAGGGGTCTAAAGTTTGAAAACTACCCTTCAGATACTTACATGCAGGACAAGTGTGCTGCGAGTCACTCGATCCACTGGCTTGTATAATAAAGCTGTGGAAAAAAAAAAAAAGCAGCAAGAACATAAGGAAGAAGTACCTAAATACAGCCCCTACAGAGCAACTTGTCCAATGCAATGAATGTACAGGCACTGGTTAATTAACCAATGAGCTACTGGAAAATTCCCTTCTCTAAGGTTAATGTGCTGCATAGCTGATAAAACACACATGAAGACACGGAGCAAATAAACATTCTCCTCAGCAAACAGATGCCCACTTGTGAGCACGCCCTGCCAGACAGTGGATGAGGAACACACAAGGTAGTACAAAACAGCTGCACACAGCATGGCGCGCTTCCAACAATTCCCTGGCAACCTGCCTGGTCCCACAGGTCAGAATTGGGTCTTGCACTCTTAAAGTTGCCAAAGAAGTCCCTGAAAGGTTGGCAGTGCATCCCTCCTTCTGGAGTTCAGCATGACATGTGCTTCCAAATCCTGATAATAGGCCAAAAGAGGAAGGGGATTGCTTTTATATTAGTGAGCATGGAAGCTTCTTATAACATGGGATGTCTTCTACTTATGAGTATAGAGACAAGCACCATGGAACCTGATCTTGACCAGGCTCTCTAGATACTATCATAGGGCAAAAACTGTGTAACAACTTCTAGGATTGCCTTTGTGCTATCACTCGGTAGCAGATGTTCTCTGAAAATCACAGCAGTCCTTTGGTTTTGCCCACAGGTACTGATGAGGTTTTAAGCTGGGTAGGGGCTTCCCCATGCATGCATGCAGCTTATTATGCATGAGCTCTGCTACTTAGCAAAATGGAACTGATTTCCCAGGTAGAGCTAGCAGAGACTCCATAACCTTCCAGCATTTAAAAAGAAAAAGGGAGAGTGGAGGTTTGGCAACAGCCCCCACCCAGTCCTGACAAACCACAGTCTCCTCTGAATCGATCACTCACTTTCCAAGGAATTTTTCGTCGTCTGATCTTTAGATTCCTTTGTGCTTCTAGCCTTTAGATTCTAAAAGAAAAAGAAAACCCATGTAGCAGACAGTCAATCACCTTGAAATATCACATGGGAATGAATGTAAGAGACTATCTGATCTTCCAAAGGAGGGCCTAAGCGAGAATGAAGGTCAGCCCTATCACAGTTCAAGTCAGTGAAGGAAAAATGTGCTTTCCTTCTTGGTAAACCCACCATTGTCATGTCACAGGCACCCACACATCTCAAATATTAAGCAAACTTCTTAGGAGTACACGTCAATTCAGCAAAGCAGGAAACCACCTACAGTGACACAGGGATGGTGGAGGTTTTAAATCACCTGCAGGAGAAAGGCATGTCCATAAGGATGTAGCCATTGTAGCAGCATGTGTACGCCACCAATAAATAAAGAACAGGACTGTGATTCAGTACCCCCAGGTTATACTTCCTTATACCTGTACTCAGCGCTGGGTGACCTTGGACAAGTCAGCTCTCTCTCATGGCAGAAAAGGAGCAATGCCTGTGACTCTTTTTGCACGTGGACCATGAGGCTCCATGCCTCAAAATCCTCACTGGGACCCAAATGCAAAAGTACCGTCACCATCATTCCAAATACAGTAGATACTAGCGTGATTTCAGAATTATCCTTCAGAAAACAGCTTTACACAAAGCACAGGACCCTGGGGCCTTAATCTCTATTTTACCGTAGCTATTACTACTAATAAATGGGAAAATCCATGGGAAGCATTTTAGTACTGAAAGAAAAGTAAGCACAGGGGAAGCTACTTCACTAATGAGTTGACACCACTAGAGCAAAGGCAAAGGACCAGAACCTGATGGAAATCCTCTGGAAAGGAGAGAATAGAAGATATTTGGACTCCGATGAGTTGTACAGGAGATCCCAAAGGCAAGCCTTGCTTCCCTCATTTCACAGAGGGAACATGTTTTATTTTACCTCTTTATCATAAAATTCTGAAGGGACATGCAATATTGAATATCCTCAGGAGTTTCTTTCGGAGCAATAAACGCCCCCAGTATTATTCAGCTCTGACTATTTATTTGCTTGTTTTTAACAACACACAATGAAGTTCATGTTTTCTTGGCAACTGAGTTCTTCAAGGTATAATCACCACAATACAAAGAGTCAACGAGACCATGCACTGCAGGCAAAGCCAGTGGCCTGGGAAGCCTGAAAAAGTATTCAATATGCTTTGACACAAAGTACTCCTCTTAAAGAGAGGAAATCAGAGCAGCCCAATGAATAACATTATAGATTACACTTGACACACTTGCCTTTTTACACAGAGAGCTACTGTCTCCTCCTCTCCATGCCAGTGAAGCCTGCAATTCCACTGACAGCCATAATGCAAGTCACTAGGGATGGCTTTTTACACTACAGTCAGCATCATCATTAGCAAGAGATATATTTGAGAAACTCAAATACAGCTTTCTCTTCTAGAAATGCATGAAGGTGGTACAGAGCTCAGAAGCTCAAAGCAATGCCAGTTTTTACAAGATTCCCTGGGTGGGGACAACACATAAAGGCTGTCTATGTGATAACCTCTGTTAGTCCAAAGCATAAATCGCTGTAAGAGCACGAGTTGAAGCAGTGAACCTATGGGAGCTCACAACTCCTCCAGAAGTCAGGGCTGCAAAGACACTTGGAGGATAGACAGGAGTGACATCGCAGGGTGTTAGTCAGATCCAGACAGTTCGTGTGTCTGAATACCATGACATTACCTCAGAGATTTCAGCAAACTGAGCATTGGCTTGGCAGCATTTCTCTGCTGTCTCCATAGCAACTTCATAGTTATCCACGAAGGCCCGGTACACTCCCAGCTGGCTGGCCTGCAGGAAGCAAAACAAAACAAAATAAATGCTGGGTAAGAAGTCAGTAGCTAATAATCAGGTCATGTTCCTTCACGCTAAAGACTCGCAGGGAATGCCGACGCTAAAGACTCGCAGGGAACGCCGAGCAGGCCCAGAAAGACATCTCTGACCTGTCAGCTTTGCTTAACCAGCAAGGTATTCCCATGCACCCAGTTCCATCTATGCTGAACAAGTTCACTCGTGAAGGATGTGGAAGCCTGTAAGAATGACACATCCTTGTTATTGCCATCTATTTTTCCCTTCTGAACTGCCAGCTTAGTATCTATTAATATTTTAGCTCATTGATGTAACTGGAACTGCTGGCTATTTGCCACAAAATATGAATCAGACGGGAATGATTCAGCCCAACAGCACAAATGCAACCCCAGTAAGCTACTCGTTGGCTTTTGCCTGATGGACACACTACATCAAACCCAGATACTAACCCGTATCTGCATTAGTGAACATTGTTATAAGGGCAGCAGAGTGCTGAAAATACAGAAAAAAGGTCCTGAGCACAATCTGTGTGGAAGGCAGTGACTGCAGCACCAGGTGACAGAAAATGGCAGTTTTTCCAGCAGAAGGAATATGTAATTCGTCCAGATGAAGATGGAGCAGGCCTCAGAGCACAGTAATAAGCCATTATTATCACTGAGTCTTAGCACCAATTCTGTTTGCTGACTTAGGAATTGCAGCCATATTCATGCCAGAGAATGTAAGATCCAGCTCAGGAAACCCCTGGGTAGCTTCCAAGCTTGTCTGGATGGCAGAGCTGGTTTTGGGTTGCAGAGCTGCACAGGCTGGGCTGTGAACACCTCAGCAGCTTGAACATGCTTGCAAGTGCATGGCCAGTAGCAAGCCAACAGGTGGAGTGCTGTAGAAGGCTCCATTAAACAGAAGTTTGCTATCAGAAGAGCTTGCACTTACCTTATTATTTCCGCAACTTCCCTGACACTTCTGCCAAAGAGGTACAACAGGCAGAGCAGTTAACTTTCCCACAGATAGTGCTCTTTTCCTCTCCTGCTCTCTCACAATCATTGTGTTCCCCATTCTCTATGAAGCTTTGTGCAAGAGACGATGGAAGAGAAAAAGCCACTCTCAGGAGAACATTCCCTGCACAAATTTCTTTTGCTAACAGAGACTAAGAAACAGCGAGCTATTTCCTATGGCACATTTTACTGAAAGATTAGGAGCAAATCTCAACTCTCGTACAAAATAATGCGGTTATGACTGAAGGTGAAGGAAACTGTGCTCACTTATGCCAGACCTCAGCAGCATAGAGAGAATAAAATCTGTGTCTGCCACTGGGGCACAGTTCTGTGAAGAAGCTGCTGCCAGAATTACCGATCATTTGCAGGGCTTATGACATCCAGGTTTGGATGATGCCAGCTAACATGGCAGATCTTTAAAGTTTCTCCACTCCTGTATGGCGCTCTCATTTCTTGCTACTCCTGAGTAGTCTTTCTAAGCTTTTGATTTCTTCTTCTAAACATGCTGTCATGAAAACACCTTTTTCATTAAAAACTGATCTTCCAATCAAAGCAATAATGCTTACACATAGTTTTCATGCTGGTTTAAGTTTTCTCTTTTTCAGTTAAAAAGAGCACACTGACAATTATACAAGCTTTAGTAGAAATAATTGGATTTTTCCATTTTTTCCAGTTCTTCCATTCCTGAAAACTATGAGTAATAATATTTACCAAATATTTCTTCATTTATAAAACAGTTCTGAAGTGTTTCCTTTGTAGTTATAAAAAAATACGTACAAAATATTCCCTAAAAATGAGAAGCATATTTCACTCCCAGAGTCTTTTTTTTCTTTTCCTTAGTTTCAACAGGAAAAAGGTGGAATAACAGTCACTGATGTTGCAAATGGATTGTACTTCGTGCCAGACCACATGAAATTCTAAAACTGCTTGCATGCATTATCTATAACTTCAATCTAAGGTGCTTTGTTTTACATGATATTAAAGAAAATGAATGTCCCTGGGGACCTCAGGATAATAACAAGGATTCCAGTGTTTATCATCAGATTGCATGACATGACCACAAATAAACAGTCTGCTCCAAAAGATTTGATGTACATCCTGTATGTCTTGCAATGTCTGATGTTCTTGCTGTCTCTCTCATCTAGCTGCTTCCCACTGCCTGCCAAGAATTATTACCTTTATCTCATCCAGCAAAGAGTTTGCAATTCCCACTGATACTGTACCAAACCACCAGAAACTGAAACTGCTAAGCTAGCTCAAAGCTCCCCGCACTACGGCAATTTGCTCCTTTGCTTCCAATACTAATTCAACAAAATCAAAACAAATGCAGGAAAATCAGGGGAACGTAAAAATAGACTGCCAGAAGGGCTTAACTCCTGGATCGGCAATCACCATCAGCAAGAAATGATCTTAAACAAAAGACCTAAGTAGCTGTATGGTGAGGAAAAGCTTTCTTGACAGCCAGCAGTGGGGTAAAGAATATATTCAGGTCTTTGTCGATTAGTGCTATCTTCATTGCTGCACTACACTTTCAATGCAGTTTGTGAGGCTTCAGCTTTCAGCAGCCTTCTGTATCTTTGCTTCAGCAACCAGCAGCAGGTGGCTTTGTCTTAAGCCAGTTGCTCAAATTGCATACCAAGAACTACTCACCAAGGCACAAACTTGACCCCTCCTGGCTAAAACATGCTGGCCGTGAAAAGCAGATTCCCATATTTTGATCTCGAGCTGCTGGTGTGCACAGAAAACATCATCTTCCCCCTGCTCCATAGGGGCTGGAGCTGGTGCTGGGCTGCACAGCTGCTAACAATTGAGTGACCCTAGTAAAGCGTGCTCCCCATCCAATAAACCCCTCAGTGGAATGTCACTCCTACCCTGAGAATCAGAGGCACCTCAGGAATGCAGAGATTCTTTTCTTTTCTAAAAAGGAAAAAACAGCTCCTTTAATCCTTTGCTTTCTGCACATGCTAGGGGAGAGGCTAAAGGGGCCAAAGGAATCTTCTAGAATGCAAACAATTTGTCATCTGGCTCAGAAACTCAGCAATTTTAACTCAGCCTCAGGAACATGCTGTATATGTCTTTGTCCTGTTCTGCACTCAGAGAATTTTGTTGAGGTTGCTTGGAGTATTCTCAGCAGCAGGTTCACTGCATCAGCATAGCAGCAACAGGAATATCAAGGCCAGGGTGGTGGTAGGAAAGCAAAGCCAAAGGTGATGACCATAAAAAGGGGAAAATCAGCACAAGATAAAGCAAAGCACCACATAGAGAAGGAAGTATGTGTGAGGGAGTTCATCAATAATGAGAAATACTTAGCTATTGGTGTTTAAAAATACCCTTTTTAACAGTGCCATTCTCCAGTCTTCCTCTAAAGCAAATGCCTTGACAACACTGCAGACACCCTGGAGACTCAACACGTCTGTGAAACTGTATTTGTATTAGCAACATAGCTTGCTGGAGTCTTTAATTAAAGGCAATGAAACAGCCACTTTTGCTGTAGGCCCTTTGCTGCATTGAGGCAAAGCTAGAAGCTGCTCATCTAATCCAGCTATGGGCTTTCATCCCTTCGGTCTATGCATAGTCACCAAAGGGAATCGTACCAGCACCTGTGAGATGAATGGGAGGTAACAGAAGCTTTAGTGATGGTAGCTGACTCACCAACTTTTGGAAGAGGTCCCCTACACGCTGCTGGTGACTCCACTGCTGCACTCGGGGAAAGAGCCCATCATAGAATTCTTTGTGGATCTCGTAGAGCTCAGGCACTTTGAAGAATATTGTCTCAATCTGCTGACTAGTCAGCACAGGCTGAGAGGTGGTGGCAGCTGCTTTCAAAGGCTTCATAGGCTGAAATGAGGAATGAAGGAAATCGTTATCATGCAAACCAAGTACATTCACCCTTGCCACACTACAACACATCCCTCCAGAGAGCTGTTTTTCGTCCTATTACTAAGTGATATTTGCATTCACACAACTCCTGAAAGCCAGACATTAACAAATTCTCTCATGGGGATCAACCACCCACTGGTAGGTGGACTTTCCCAGGATATTAATGGTGTGATTAAAATCCCTTTGCACTCTATTTTCTTAATCTCTACCCAACTGTACAGCAATGTGTCTAATAATTAGCACCAGATACTGAAAGACAGGGCTCCTGGACACACTAATATCTCCCCAGTTGTGCCATATCCAGTCCTTCCTTTAAGCCTCTCTTTCTCTACTGGAGGAGTAACAAGTACCCTTCGCACTCAGCAACTTGTAACCCATGCTATGTGAAGTTCTGGGAAACTTTGGATGGAAGCAGCAGTGAAAATTCAAGTACCAGGGTCTGAAATGGTACCGTCCACCAGCGCTTACCAGCAGCAGAGCCTCCAGGTGGCCCAGGTAGGTTTCCTCACTGGCTAGGATTCCTGATAGGACCCATTTCCTCATCTCCAGGCCCTTCTCCAGGTCTGGTTCACTCTACACAGAAGTTATTAAGGAGAAAAATAAAAAACAAAGAAAAAAATGGAGGGGTGGGGGAGAGAGAAAAAAAAAAAGAATGAGGATGGAGAGTAAAAGGTATCATTGAGCTGAACACAGCATACTCATTTTTTTTGTTTTACTTTCAGACTAAGAAAAAACAAACAAAAAACCCACCTGTGCAACCTATGTCACTTAGATTATTTACAGGTGTCAGCTTTATTCATGCAACTTTGATGCCTCAATAAGATACCCAGACTTCTTCACAAAATTCAAAACACAGAACTTAAAAATTCAGAATCTATCCTCCTAAACAAATCTTAGGGGCCCTTGGTTATGTGCAGTTCACTCCCTCCTCCCATGAGAGTGCTCTGTGATCTTACTCCAAAGCCGTGTTTCTCTATTCAGACAGGATCACTTCCTCTGCCGCTACACAGATGCACATGAATATACAGCAGTTACAGCCTGACATTGCTGTTAAGATGGCTGTTCTTTCTCCCACTCTACTATTTGCTAAATTATTTTTCAGTGCCAGCTTGCACAATGTCTATTTTTAGTTAGGGACGGAATAATCAGCACTGCTTGGAACGCACATGCTGATTTTCTTATTGGGATTCCATGAAGGGGTTCTTAACCAAAACAACTGAAGAGAGAGAAAACCAAAATACATTCATGGGCAAACGCATGCATCAAGGGAAGACTAACATCATGTATTAAGAGAAGCAGTAATCCCCCTCTGTTGAACTTCAGTCATCCTTCCTCTCAAAACTGTTACCTGAAAAATGTTTAATCTGATAAAGTGAAATTGAATATTTCCATAAACTCTGAAGACAATGTGGCCGAACAATGAATGTTATAAATAATGAGAAGCACCTCCCCTTTTACAGAATCTTATTTCCAGTTCTTTATTTCTGTCATTCACAGAAATTACTTCTTTACAATTCCTGCAACCTTTTTATGTTGTTAAATGTCTCTGAGAATAGTCAGTAGTTGGATCTGAAAAGGTAGATACATTTCAAGGACTTTGAGTAGGTTGTTTGGGGCTCCATCCTGTTAATATCCAGAGGAACCTTCAGCTATTGATTTCAGCAGCAGGAGGACTGGCTGAACATAAAGACCTTCTATAGCTGTCAAAAAAAATCTCCGTTTACTTTAGGGTACTATGCTTTGAGCCCTGCAGATGTGTATATGAGGTTGATTATGGAGAGAAGGTATCTTGGCTCTAGGTAAGCTTACAGTAACTATCACATTCCGAGTGTGACTTTGAGCCTACGCACCACACAAAGAAAGAAACGAATCCTCACGCTCCCAGATATTTCTGGATTCAGTTTCATCACTAACCATCCTGATTTCTGAGTGCTTTCGTTAAATTTTGCAAGCTATTTTCTAGGCTAAAAGACCTTGCAGCAACTATTTTATAAAAATTTTGTGAGGTGTCAAATACCACCATCACCTCTTAAATAAAAGTGGCAGACAGAAGCTGTTCTAAGGAAATGAGTAAAATTTACACACACGTCAGGTACTACATGGAAAGAAGAACTTGTCTTTGCATCCTACCCTTCAGTGAGGTTCAGTAAGAACCACAGTGCCTTTTAAGAATCTTGAAAGGGCATCTCAAAGAAGCTAGGAATTTGCAATTCAGCAGTTGTGTTCAGAAGATTTCAAAAAAACCCCAGTGACAAACTACATGGTAAAATAAACGCTGCAACAGATTCTGTGCATCTACAGACCACCTGTGTGACTGCCTGTTACAGTTCAATCAGAAGCGTGCAACAACATTATGACGATTCCTTACGATTTCTGTACCAGTAGTGCCTGGATGTACACCTCACGGACCTTTTTGTAAGGTGTGGTACATATACATAATCAAGACAGACAGCCCCAAGAGGCTTAACAAACATTGCCTTCATCTGAAGAGGCAGGGATGGAGCTGTCCATGTGAAGCTCCCAGCAGCCCTGGTGGAAGAAAAAGCCAGTACCTCTTGGTTTCCAAAGATTTCTTACAACACTTACAAAAGAAAAAAGCAGCTTCACAAAGAAGCATTGAGAAAAACTAACAGTGCTCCAAAGTCCCCACTGCTGAGGATGAGGTAACTGGTCAATATTGACACAGCACTATAATTATCTTTAGCAGGTTCTCTTGGAGGAGGGGAGAATTTAAAAACCAGCTGGGCATGTCTGTAACATCTGTAAAGACCAGCACACAATGACAAGTTATTTAAATGATTCAAACTTCCCCATCACAACAGTGGCACAACAGTTTGCCTTATAGCACTGAGAACAGTTTTTCTCTTCACAAATAAAAGCTTTAATTTGCAAGCCAGTTCTTGCCGGGCACCATCAGCTGACAGAGACAGCATTTTCTGCCTGAATGTTAATTTCCTCTCTTTAAGAGAGATGTGCTTTCAGAGAGGCAAACATCTCCCAGGACACACTAGAGGCCTTCCTTCCTGGCCATTACCACAAGGTCACTTTGCAAAGCCCACGGTATTGTCGCAACCCTTTTTAATAGGACCATTTTCCAAGCGTGATGCTTGCAAAACTCTAGCCTCGGATGCAGCCAGACAGGGCAGAGCCTGGCTGCTTTAAGCTACAGTGCAGCAGTTGCTGAAGAAACCCCTAGGGGCATTTATCCAACAATCACATGGCATATTACAAGGTTTCCAATGCGGTACCTCAAATTTACATACAGATTCCTCATATGTGAAAAGATGATCTCCTGCTGTGTCAGGGATCAATATGACACCAAGATGCTGCTGTCTGCATTGTGCTGCCACTGCATTTCTTCCTGAAAGCCAGTGCCCTGACACGAGTTTCCTGATTTCTGACAATGTCATCTGGGGCCGCACTAAGCAGCAGCTCGTGCTGCTAAATGAACATCTGGAAAACAGCCCCTGTGCTGCTTCAGCCTCGGGGTGCTTTTTAAGTCACACTTATTTTGAAACTTACTCCAGGACTGAGAAATTCACGGGGAGCTGGTGCCAACATCAGGAAGAAGAGGAACAAGTTTATTATTTGGTATTACAACATTTTGCCCTTGCAGAACTGGGAACAGGCTCACCTGCTCACCCAAACCAAGACAGCAATTAGGCAGAGATACTGTGAGATTGTCCTTCCACTCTCCCCTTGCAACACGTCAAGATGTGATGCACCCACTGCCAAGGGCATTTTCTGCTTTGCTTCTATCTGACCAAAAAGGGAACAAAAACCAACACCATGACCACAACAGCCTCACTGACTGCTCAGTGTCTGCACTCCAGGCAGAAGGGCAGGTAAGAGAGGGAACATCCTGGGCGTAGGTATCAAGCTCCCCACCAGTTCAGGGAGACCTGCCAAGGCTGGGTTCTCCTTTCCTCTACCCTGGCAAGAAGGAAGCAGTCAGAAATGGTTGAGATGCTTGTGGCAAGGGGAGGAGCTGGTACCACATCTACCAGACCACATTAGCTAGGGGAAAATACACCTATTAACCAAAGTGCAGATGGGATGTTCCCAGCAGGATGTGGGAGCAGTCCGTATTGGCAAACTCTAACCACTCAGCAGGGAGGGCCAGGTGGCCAGCAGTCCACCCATGCTTCCTACCCAGCTCGGTTAGCTCGTATTTTTACTTGTATGAGTCTGACTAGTATTTAATGTTCACACTGTCCCTCCCTCTTTGATGCCAGCATCCATTTCTAGACTTTCTCCATTGCCCTTCCATCTTTTGGCTACCTCTTTACCCACATGTTTCAGAATAAATCTATCATCTTACAAGAGCATTCCTGTCTGTCTGCCAGTTCTGAATAAGCAAGCAAGAAATCAGTGCTTTCCTCCCACTCCTCATGAACTACATTTGGGGGAAAAAAAAAATCCCCAAAAAAACAAAAAGGAAGGTGTAAAATAGTATAAAGGAAGTTTCACAGGTATCTCATGCCTATAAGGTTCTGGTGTTTTCTTCTCAACTGGGTGGTGCTCCTTGCTATTCCAAAGACTTAAAAACCAAAAGATTGAGTCACAGTCATAAGTACAATCTTGCAACCTGAACCAAGGCCAGTCAAAGTGGTTACAGCACTGAAGATATTAGAGAGCACGCATACACTGGCCCTGAGCCACGGCCATTTTGAATGTGTTTACAGCTTGTCAGCTAAAGTACTTTAGTTTACTAACCAGGTTGGCATTGCATGTTATATTCAATTGCTGCAAGCCTGAGATTCACCAGCTCCAAGGATTAGACAGATTCAGCTCTTCCTGACTCTGTTTAAAGAACTCAGGGCTTTCTGGCTGTTGTTTAAATTAACAGCAATAATTGTTTTCTTGCAAATGTTAGAAGAATGCAGATTAAGAATCCAGAAACCACAACACATAAGAGTTTGCGAAGTGCTTGCTGCCGCACAGCTCTGTAAAGAGAATCAGTGATTCAAAGTGGGCGTATAAAAGGCACTTTAACTCCCAGACCTTCCTTCGGTACAGTGTGTTCATATGCTGTGCAATGAATGTGTTCAAAGGAGAGGTTTCCTGTAAGGACAGCTCAGAATCTCATAGAGAAGCTGACAGCCTATGAAAGAGAAAAACTATTCATTTCATTTTTTAAAGTGTAAGTATCTTTCAAAGCTTCTGCTAAACAGGCTGGAGGTGTATCATTGTCTTGGTGATATTAAACAGGGCAAACTCTGCAATCATACCAATCATGCTCCATGCAGGGAGGGGAAGGAGCAGGGAGAGAAGCCAACATTATTTATAACACCAGTACCGGTGTGCCAGCTCTCCTCAGGAAGGGCTGTACATCCAAGCAGAGCCCTTAAGGAGCAAAGAGTTGGAGAAGAAAAAGGAAAAGTTGCTTCTGTTGGGGGTGGTGGAGGGGAAAGCGACAGTAAAATAAAACAAACAAAACCAAATACTGAGAGGAAGAAAGGAGAAGGATTTGAAAATGCTGGAGAGGGAAGGACAAGCTAGCAACAGTAGTACCAAGCAGAGCAGTAATCCCATTTATTGATGTAGCTTCAGAGGTCAACTTTTCTGGACCCCCTTGGGACCAAGCAAGGAGAAAAGCCCCACAACCTGCTCTGCCACAGCCCTGCTTTCCGCATAAGCAGGTGGACGGTGAGAACAAAAGAATCTGCCCCAAGGACTGGCAATGGCTGCGGATGCTGTGCCAACCATGGACTGCACAGCAGAAAAGGGAAGAAGATAAATTCTACCTGGAACTCTCCAAGTACCATCCAGCTTCCCCTCCAAACAGAACAAAAGGCAGGGGTAAATTGCTTGGCTTTAGCACTCCTGCCTCCCTGGTGTGATATATACAAAATTGGAGAGAACTACTTTGAACAAAACATTCACCTTCTAAACTCTAGAAAAGCATCTCCCCTTGTTTCCTGGGGGGCAGAACCAGCCTTGCCTTTCCACTGGCTGTCCTGCACCCACCTCCACAGAGCCCCACACCCTCAGCTCCACACACATCTTTGAGCCTGGATTTGTGGGCAAGCAGATCTTGAAAGGCCTTTCTTACTTCTACTCTTCCCATCGCTGTAATCCCTCCCCACACAAGTAGCAGCAATAGGATCACAATGACTGAAGCTTCCCATCCTCTCTCCGTCTCTTTAACCTCCAAGCTGCAAGCTATCCACTCCAAAACTCTTGGCCATAACACTTCTCTAGTGAAGGGTGTCAGTCACTAACTTTTCCAGCTGTTCCAAGACTCCCCTGTGCCCCAAGAATACTGTAGCAAGCTCTCCCTCTGTCCTCTTCTAAGTCTAGGCAGGTATCTTCTCCACTTTCCGGCCTAGCTGTATGGGGAAGACGGGCACATTCTCTCTCTTTCTGGGAGTGAATTATCACTACCTATTACAAACTCTGTCTGACACCTTCTGAAGCTACCAGCACCATCTTATTTGGCAAACATTTGGGCTGACATTTTCCAAGACAGGCTTCCAGAATTTTTGGAAAGGTCAATCACAACAGTTCAACTGTTACAGAAAGCAAGGTTCAGGAAAATTAAATCACTTCTCAAGTTAAATAAACAAATAACATAAGCATTAGTGGACTCTATTTCTCCTTTTTCCCCTGTAGGCTTGCTTCAGAGCAAGAAAGTGTGGCAAAAGCATTGGCTTTATGCCAGGGCATGCGTCAGCAGCTCAGCACGAGATTCTGAAAGAGCCAGAAGAGGGGGTACAACCTAGCTTGCTCAATGTAAACATTTGTTAAGGCCTCCTTACCACTAAAATGACGAGTCAGGGAGATCCACACTACAAACGCCTCTGTTGATTATGTTCTCTCTGGGCCACAGACAAAACTAATGCTGGTGCATCTCTTGTCACCCTGCTTGGATAGCAACAGATGTTTGTGCAATGGACACACAGCAGGTGGAATATGAATACATAAGAGGTGGCTGAAGTGGTACAGTTTGGAAGCAGACCAGCCAGCGACTTTTAGTCTGCTTATATGATGCAGGTGGTAACAGGGATTCGAAAACAGAACCCAAGCAACAAAGTGTAGAACACCACAAACCTTCTGGAAGTCAACTGTGGCCCTCACTTCCTGGAACACAAAACATGAGGTGTTGGGAGTTAGTCACTCTACACACTGAGGGAACAACATGAAGCCCCTCTGCAAGTAGTCCAGGAGCCATCCCTTCATTCGCTTTTAGACAGAGACACCGCCTTTGCCACTCTGTACCGTCTCTGTGGTAGCTGGGTAGACCAGGTAGAACTCTGACGTACTATCCAGTTAAAGGCTATAGGTACTGTAAGTAGATGGGAGGACTTAATCAAACCCTTGGCAGAAAATTACAAAGCCCAGAGCAAGCCCACAAAGTAAGTCAAAGCAAAACGCCCTCAATATCCAGATAGCAACAACCCAGTCTCCAAGAAGAAGGCTAGTCTCACACATAAGGCAGCTCAGCATCAGAACAGAATGATGCTATGTCTGTGTGATGCTACGTGAATTACTTAGAACTACAGTAAAAAAAAAGCAAAATTAAAAAAGAAAATCATTGTTTGCAATGTATTTCATTTTCTGGGTGCCTGACTGGGTTGTTAACTCTTGGTTGCAAGTGAAATTAAAGGGATTTTACTTTAAATGTGAAGAAAACTGCATTAGAAGTCATAACCTGTTTTAGCAGAACATTATGCATCTCACATTAAACACCCAAAATTAGCAGACACTTTTCCTGTAATTTGTCTGCCTTGATTACCTGTGGTTAGTGAACATACCATGCTCTTAACTATCCTTGCAGTGTTCCTGAGATAAGACTTGTGTAGCATTCCAACTGTATTTGGAGTTAATGGTCATGCGAAAAGGAAATGAGTACTTTTGCACTCAAGAGCAGAGTTTGCACAGTGTCCTGTAAATAAGGTGTACACATAGCTCTAGAGATAAAATATTGAATCCAGTGAGTATCATTCACTATATACACTGAACAACACAGAAGTTTCATAGGAAAAACAGGACATGATTGCATAATTGAAAATTATCATAAAGATTCAAGACAAGGCTATAGGGACAAGGCAAGGCTGGATAACCATAGTCACAATCTTAATATTTTACCAAACTGGTGTATATAGTGCATGTGTTGCGTTGTTACATACAGTTAACTCTTCATTTCTAGACTGTGGTCATAAAGATAATCTAAAATTTTCAGACATAATTACAGGTACCTAGGAAGTAAAAAGGGCAAGGAGACAGCTATAAAAGCAAACATATGTAAATAAAAAATGTTTTCTGCTAATCAAGTGTAATGAGAAAGAAAATAGAAGAGACATACGTCCTGGTATTTCTGGTCCAACACATTTTATGTGCTTGGCTCAGCACAGTGTATTTGACACTTAATTTTGTTACTGATGTCTTTTCCACTACAGCAAAAGTCATCTAACAACTCACGATGACAGAAACTTTAACTTGTTTGGGAAATACTAATTTATATATGGTTGCAGTATCTTCCTCCTTGTCACGGACCATCCATCATGAGCAGCATTGTCATTTGTGGACTAATTACAGACAGGATCAACTGAAGCGGTTAAGGTGCATAATTAAAAGTCTGATCTGTATCAGGACACCTCTTTCTTTTGGAAGCCATAAAACATCTTTTCATAGTCAGAGAGAAGAAAGCAGCCATTTATGTGTTTTGGTTTTTTTTTTTTTTTTTTTTTTTTTTTAAGGCAGCCTTCTAGCATTTTTAAGGTAACTTTGAAATTAACTACTGTTAAATGTTTATGAGGCAATATTCAAACAAATAAAGAACAGGATTAAATATTAGGCAGTGTCTATTCCAGGTCTCCAGTCATAGGCACTATGACAACTGGTTCTTCGAAGATAACTCTCAGTCACATGTAGTCACACAGCATTACTCCTTCATCCTGAGAAACATAACCTGGAAATCTCAAGCCAATATTAAAATGTTCTTGGAGCTTTTGAATTTACTAATAATTATTTCTTCATTCAAAAGCTTCCTACATATCATAAGAATGCTCATCTTGAGAGATAAAAAGCATCTCAGAATTAATAGACTAAAGCATAAGCAGTTAACTAGATTCCATACTTTAAAGTCAAATAAAATTAAGCAAGCATCAACAATATATGTACTTGATAATGCTTTAAGAGTTCTTGAAAATATATTTTTATAAATCAGAAAGAAGAATAAGAATGCTGTCTCAAGTAGGCTTCTCAATCTAACATTCATCCTAGAAAAAGTAAGGAAGCATACAATATGGCACTAACCAATAAAGGGTGACAGAAGGATGTGTATAATGAATGTTAAGTAGCAATGGTTTGTAGAACTTATCAAACTCTTGAAATCATTTTGATGCAAGATAAATAGAACTGTCTGATAAAAGATGGTGTTGATTTACATGTACACTGGTATCTGTAAAGTATCCATCTTCTCCCATGGCATCTTAATTAGTAGGACGGAACAATATAAAGCCAACACATAAGTTAAACCACTTAAATGACAAATTTCAAAGTGCCATTTACAATGTGGGAATTCAAGGTTGTTTGGCTACACTTTCTTAGAAATATAGCAAGAAGGAAGTAACAGTTGTCTCTGTGCTATTAAGCATTTTTATGAGTGACTTGGGGAAACCAAGAGTTTGCAGATGACAAAGATATTCAGGGAAACAGCAGTTTCGGATTGAAGTGCTCTACAATCTAGGAAGCAACAGGATAAAGAGAAACAAAGGTTGAAAGTCAAACAGATTAATTCAGGCTTTTTGACTGTGAAGACATCAGAGTCAATCTTTATTTACCAAGGCAAGCAGCAGATTCACTATTAAGACTATTGTAAAAACAAAAATAGAAATTTTTCTTAAGTTCCAAGCTATACCCATGCTACTGAACCTGAAGTAAAAATAAAGCAAGATAGCCTGAAGGTTCACATCAAGCCACAGGTCAGGCTAGGTGGTCCCTTCTGAACTTTTATCTTTCCTAATTGGTTATACAGATAGCTATTTAGTGAATTGTCAAATTCGTTATATGAAGTGGCCATCTCCCACCCAAAGTCACCATACTTCAGAGATGGCAGTTTCAATTCCTTTTATTCCATTTTTACATGGTGAAGGAAAAAAAAAAAAATCTCATATTCTAGATGCTTTATCAAAGCCTTTAACCTACCTGAAAATAACTTTTATTTTCCTTGTGAAAGGCAATGACAACCACATGCACAGATGTATGAGCATCATAATGCAGGATGTTTTGTTCCACAGTCTCCTTTCCAAAATATCCAGTACTCGGAGACCCTCTCAACAGCAATTAATCACGTATTCTTTACACTAAAACTCACAAAGGCTGAAAAATAGAGGCTTAAAAAAATCATACACACAACACTCATCCCTGAAGTTTAGGTTTAGCATCAGCTAGAAGCCTCAATTTAGCTTTAAATATACAACATCAATTGGGCATCGCTGTATTATGTCAGGTAATCTGTCCTACAGTGCTGGTACTCCCTGCCTTTGCTCCCCATTAAAGCAGTCTACCCCTTGCAGACCTACAAGGCTTTGCTGACTCCAAAAAGGCAGGAAAGGACTCACTGATTTTGTAGATTCCAGAGACCCTGAAGATAGAGTGTCTCGGCTGCCCCGACTCTTGGAACTGAGATGGGGTGAGGATGATGGCGAGTCATCAATATAGGGCATCATATCATGATGTCGCCTCTGTTCTTCAGCACGGTCTGCATCATACGCATAGCTAGGTGGTGTGCCACTGAATGAAGCATCTGTAAAACACAGGAGAAAAATCTGTCTGGTCAGAGTCGAGCTGGACAGGAGACAGGCTGGTCAACCAAGGCACTGCCTGCCTCCCAGCTATTATGATTACTTATCAGTAAACCCATAGCCAGTGATAGTTAAATATAGATCAAGTGGAGGCGTAAATTTCATTAAACTCTTGTTGTCACCAAACATTCACTCACTCCAAGTCCTAAAAGTTAAAGTCCTTTCTAGTATCTAACATTGGTGTTCATTTAATTACAGCTCCTTCCTCAAGATTTCATTCAAAAGCATAGGCATCAAAATAAATCGTTTTGCAGGCTCCATAAAAGTTCTGCAGTTTGGGTTTAGGAATGTAGTGGGTTAGGGTAACAGACCCTGTTTTTTTTCTGTAGAAAAAGAACACAGGATGCCCCTGCCAGTTTAGCAATCATAGATAATACATAGCTCAGGGAGAAACATAACTCTTTCCAGACCTCTCAGGAACAAGAAGACTAGGAAACAAAGGTCTTGCATGTCAAGCGAACCAGCCTACTGCCAAAAACAAAGTCCTAAGAGGCGCTCTTCTATTGGCTGTCCCTCCTTCTCAATTTTGAGACTAACTCCTTAAACAAATTAATGAACCACCACTCTGCTCCCTCCTACCCTCCTCTCCTCAAAAAAACCCAACCAAAAAAAAAAAAATCAACCAAACAAAAAAGGATGGTGGTATGAAGATTCAAATTAACCATTATTGCATGAGATGTCAATGACCTTCTGCAGTAAAAATAAGTAGTTAAATTGGTTCTGGTATCTTTAGTAGCTGTGTACAGACTGTTTCTGCAAAAATCTCTATTAAGGACACACACTGAGCAGCTTGCTCTACCATAGGTTAAAAGGTCTTTTACCTCTCTGCAGAAAGAAATATACACAGAGGAGCAGAATTTGTTTTCTGCACAGTGGCACCACATTACATGCATCTTGCCTGAGAGAAGGTGGAGACAACCTTACATAAAAGTTACATGGGCCTGTAAAGCACTTCCACCTGTCAATGCCCCAAAGTGTTCTGTGTGTAACAGTAATTGACACATATGGGCCACTGAACACAAAAGGGTAGAGCTCCTGTGCCTCTTTCAGTTACAAGTCACAAAATGCCACTCTTCTCCCAAAACTGAAAAATAACCACAGGGAGATAAGATAAACTAGATCCACTTTTACAGTAGCAGGCGAGCCTTATGGAAGACAAAGCCACAAAAAAAGAACAGCTTTTCCATCTTATAAGTTTAAAACTATGTATTAAATTCACACTTGAACACAAGTAAAACCAATTTTTACTTGTTTTCACAAATATCCAGGTTCTGTGAAAATAATAAGCAGCAGCTGCCAAGCATACTAATAATCCTGTTATACATCACTAAGGCAGGGTGGAGGAGTAACATTTTAAAGCCCACTTTCCTCCCTCACAGTAAGCTCAGTTAAAGCATGACTCATTCCAGTAAAGGATGTGAACTTTGTGTGGAACAGAATAAAACTTGATCCATGTGGCTTATTCAGGAGGGAGAGCTGGTCCAGGGAATTTACGCAAACAATATACTGAAAATCCAACAATAAACTCACTGTAGAAGCCAGCCTCTGTCTCAGTTCGTACCAAATACCACCCAGCTAAATAACAGCTGTATACGAGGCCTTTAGGCTGCTGAAGGACCACAGCAATATTATTTTAACAAGCTCAATGAGTTTTATGTCACCCACTTGCTTGTGGCCTTATTACCTTGTGCTCAAGCTCTCTGAGCTCCTCAAAAGACTCATTAGATTGTATAAGACCACAGGAAGGGGAGGCAAGGGAGGCTGGGAAGAAGGTGGTACATATTCTCTGGAAGGCACTTTTGTATAGATGGGGAGCTCTGGAAACCTCTATCAACCTTTTAGAAAACACCTTATTACCTTGATTTGATAAACAGAGGCTTGAAAGGGAGTTGCTGGAATAAGGATGTTCAGTCACAAAAGAGATTTTTAGATATACTGAAGTTGGACAACGTCTACAACACCTGCAAGCCAAACAAATCTCATTCTAGAATTTTCAAAAGGTCTTTGGCTAAAAGAATGCAGAAGAGAAGACAGCACGGCCCCCACCTTGCACTACCCAAACAGGCAAAGAAACACTGAAAAGTAAAAAAACCCTCCTCACACAGAAGATAGACAATACTGTGTTTGGCCAGAAGGTTAAGGGACTGTTTTGACCCCAGAAACCAGATTTATAAATTATAAATAGGAAGGAGGATGGGTGTCTGCACTATTTATGTCATATAAAACCCAAACCAAAACAAAAACTAAGACCATATAACTTCAGTGGAGGAGTGAACATACCTGTTTTCCATTCAGCTGTCCCTTGTGCAACTTTCTGACCGAAGAAGTTTGCAAGATATTACTGACAATTTAACACAGGCATTACCCAAGAAGGCACATCAGTACTGGGTGCTTATACCTTTGATCAAGCAGGAGTTCTTTTTCCTTCAGAGGTTTCTTCAAACTACTGTTATCTAAACCAGTTTCTCCTGCACACATGCAGTAACAAGACCATGTTGCTGTGCAGAAATTAAGGCAGGAGTTTTTCTTTCACTCCCAGTGCTCACTTTCAAATTTTATGGTTTGCTCTACTTCTGTTAATGGAGGAGTGAATGCAGACTAAAATATATTAGCAGAAAGGCTTGCAGTGAATCACAGTATTTTCACTTTCCTCACTTTCTCCTGTTAAAATGCAGGCTTCACACTTTTACCTTCCATAACATGTTCTACCTCCTATTGCACAGGAAAATGTTTATCTGGAACTGAAGGAAAGGGCAGGTGGAAGACTTGGGCTCAGAAGAGATTTATTTCTAGCTTTGCAACACGATTCAGCCTACCTTTGAATTGCTTTGTCCCCCTGCCCATAAAAAATGAAAATAATAACGCATCTCAACAAGAAACAAAGAGTGTCAATCTATCAGTGTCACAGACTGCCATGAGATCTGTGCATAGAAAGCTCCACGCAGAATTTAAAACTTTATTTCTGTATCCTTCAGGGATCCTTCACACATTAAAAAGCTTAGTAGTAGTTATAATCCCTCTTCTTTCTATTATTGTTGCATACAGCACTGAAATCCACCTATGGAGATTTAATTATCTCCAAGGCAGAAGGACGTTCTTGCTTTTATTCTACCACTTTTTTCCAACAGAAGCAAAATATTACTGCAGCCAGATACACTATGCAAGTCTTAACACTAATAACAGAGGTAGACTTGTATCTCTGTGATTAGAGAGACCACTGTTGCTAGGGAAACTAAGTTATTCAGATCTCCTAAACACAGCACAATGCTGCACAGGCTGTTCAGGCTCTACCTGGGAGCAAAAAGACTAGAGCAAAGAGATTAGAGCCAGGAGCTCACCTGCTCAGACACTTACAGCTGCTCTGGGTGCTTCTACTGTAAATGGCAAATGGAGAGAGCAGCTGGGCCCAAGGAAGAATCATGGAATCATTTAGGATCATTAAGTCCAACTGTAAACTTAACACTGCCAAGTCAGCCACTAAGCCATGTCTCTAAGCACCACATCTACCCATCTTTTAAATATTTCCAGGGATGGTGACTCAACCACTTCCCTGGGCAGCCTGTTCCAGTCCTTGACAACCCTTTTGGTGCAGAAGTTTTTCCTAATACCCAGTCTAAATCTCCCCTGGTGCAACTTGAGGTTTAGATCTGAGTGCTTGGTTTCTTAGCCAGTGTCTCAGGTAGGGTGACCATTAAGAGTGTTTTTATTCTCCTTTTAGGGCCTGCTAGTAAGTGATCAGTAACCAACCCACCAAAGGCAGAGAAAGATGAAACATAGGAACAACAGACAATTGCCGACAAGAGACAACTAAGGAAAAAGGGTAGGCATACAAGGATGATGGGCTCTAACACATTGTATTGAGAGAGCACCAGAGAGAGATACTGAGGACACTACTCCATGTGTGTCATGCTTCTCAGCTCACCACCAGGCCCCCTTTCTCCCCCTCTTTGGGTAACCTGTAAGAGATCACATCCCATAGAGATGAGCAGCAGCTGTGACTTACAGAAACAAGCCCTCTCAGCACCTAAGAGAGGTATTTCTGTCACTGGCCCTCTGACATTCTCTTACAGTACCCCTTTCTGGCAGCAGCACCATCTCAAGGTGCAATGAACTACCTGGGGATACAAAAGCTCATCATCAACTCACACATTCTGCTAAAAACCTCAAGCATTTACTTCCACCTTTGGTTCTAACAGCAATGACCTCCCTGGCCTCACTTTTCTCCGGCTTTTATGAGCCTGTTCCACCCTTCCTCTCAGTTACTGCTTCCATCCTCTCACCTCCTTACTCACCTCTGTCCCCTTTTCATTTTCTTTTGGTCTTCTCAAGTGTAATATTCCTTTTCTTTGTTTTCCTGTTCCTCCCCTCTTCTAAACTGCTCCCCTCCCTCACTGTCCCAAACTTCACCTGGCTGGGAGTAAAGGAAGAATCTAACAAATTTACAGTTAATCACAAATTCACTGACACTCAAAGACAGCACACCAACACTGTTCCCTTGTCTTGTTGCCTACATCCTTCCTGCTGGGTGCCGCATTCATTCTTTGGGAATATGAAACCAAGTCATAGATCTAACTTAAAAGCAGGAAAGGAAAAAGAAATTAACTTCTAAGTAAAAAGAAAGATTAGCTGTGTCTAATCCAGGACCACACAATGGTTCAAATGCACGTGTCATATTTTCACAGCATCACAACATCCATAGCTGCTTGAGAGGCTTAACAGCAGCATGCAGAGAAGCTTCCAAGCTAGCTGTGCTCCAGCTAATCCCGCTAAAAGAGCAGTGAAGCCACAGCAGCTCAGACCTGCCAGCCTAAGTAAATACCTAGAATCCTGGAGGGGGGCGGGGTTTGCACCACATGCCAAAGCCCCACATCACTATGGCTTCATTATAAATGGTACAGGGGCTAGCACAAGTTTGTATTGTCTGTACTCACTGCAGAAACATTCCCGCAGCTGCGGTGCAGAAGAGAGCTAAGTCAGTCTGCATCCTCTGGCTGTGTCTTTCTATGCCAGGGGATGTGTAAGGCCATAGCTTGACAATGCATTGTCTTGGCAGCAACAGGGGTTTGTTTTCCCCACCAAGCCATGAACCACTGCATGGCTTTTCCCCTCTTATCCCCTTAGTTCTGCGACCCCACAGATGTCTATGGTCCAGATAAAGAACTCAGCCAGCTCAAAGAAAAATATCTTTGACATTTCCCTTCTAAGCTGGATCAGCGCTCTGATCTAGTTCATGGCACAGAAATCCAAACTGAAGGGATACGTGCATGGTAGTCCAGGGGTGGGTATACTTAAAAGCTTGTACTGGAACTGAAGATATCATACTAGCAAAACACCACTTGAGTTTCATTTAGGCTGAAGCTTAGTCAGTTCCTGCAATTTACACATGGCTGGTTTGGGGATAAGTTACCAGAATGCAACACTTTTTTTTTTTTTTTTTTTGTAAACTTAAATTTACTAGTATGCCTTAATGACCTTTGCTCCAGCTTTTACGTACTACTGTTTGCTCCATGATAAACAATACAGAATTGTATCATTTTATTTCTTAGTGCTGGCCAGGCTACTTGGAGAAGGATCAGGGATTTGGGCCCAGTGCTGATGGGCTGTGAATGCAGTTGCCTAGGGAATACAGCAGCACTTTCTGAAAAACAGAAGAGTTAAACTATGGAAAACTAAGCATCTTGCTTATTTCCTTGACACCTTCTGAATCATCATCTCCAAAACCAGGAAATAGTGCACTCTGTAGACTTTTGCATAAAACTAAGATCCACAAACAATAATTATGCTGTCTACCTATATCAGGAGCCTGTCCCAGAACAAAGATCAAGTATCACAAGGGAAAAAAAAAAATACATTTGCCATATCAAATCCCTATGGCTTTCTTCTTCCCAGACTGACAAAGAAAAGGCCCTGCTAGGATGCCAAACAGATTCAAAACAAGCTTACTCCTTCATGCTCTGTATCAATTCCCTGTGTAAAGACAGTACATCCACATGTAAAGATGTTTATTGAAACCTGAGGCCCCACTCAAATATAAAACCAATTCATTTAGCAACAAAAAATCCCATTAGTTTGCAAATTCATTCTTTAGTATTAGATGAGCATGAAAACAAAGGCAAAAAGTAATAAAAGCTAGCTCCAGGCCTGCCTATGGCCTCAAACTGTATTTCTCCATTAAGCACAGGAGAATCCAACTATCAGTGCTAGCTGATACACTCCTACAAGGCATCCCATCATTTGCCATAGAAAGAAAAACCGTCCACTGAGGATGATCTCGCTTACCACTGCTGAACAAGCTGTTTGGGAGCATGGGTTGCAGCAGCAGAATTGCAGTGAAATACATAACACAGTCCACCCACGGGAAACACCCATCAACACACGAAACCAAGGAAGAGTTAAACAAGCAGGTTCATACAGTGCAGCTGGGCTGCAGCTTCCCTTCTGCAGGCAGACATGAAGTGGGCTCTGAAATCGTGCTGTATGTTGACAACTTGCAATGAAACACTCTTTAGGGAATAGGACAAAATGGGAACAGTAACCTTGGAAGGGAGGCTTCTAAATACACAGCTGGACACTGGAATGACAATGACAGCTTATACAGCAACCAAAAAAGGAGTTCTATGAATACAAAACTTCAGCAGATTTTCCTGAAATCACCGTATCCATTTCAGGTTTGCATTCTCCCCTCTCCCATCATAACAGGTCATCTTTCTGCAGCATGTTAAGTGGCTACAGAAACAAATATCTGTCAGATGTAAATTTTACCCAATGTTTCATTTTCTTTTGAGGGTAAGGCTGTGTTTATGTGTGCACATGTGCATGTAAAGATTGAGAATTGCATCTTATTTTTGATACGGAAGGAGAAAGCGATGTACCTTGCATATAGAAGCAGTGAGACAGCTGGTGGTTCTTTCCACCCTCCCTCCCCCAGGGGATCTCAGGCCATAGACATTAACCAGCCTCCAAGAAACTTCTGTGTCTATCACAGATCCTTGTAGCAGACAGCACCCTTACGTCTTTAGGAGATGAATTATCTGCAGTCCACTTTTAATCTTTTAGGTGTGTCAAACTCAGATCATTAAACGTCTAAAAAAGACGATCAGAGTTCTTTAATCTGCCCATATATTCCATGAAGAGTTCATGCAGACACTAGAGGACAGGTCTGATCTGTTTGTAGCAGTCTGTACTGAGACATGCTGTTGTTGCATTTTGCTGACTGGCATTCTCCTAGGGACAGACTTAACATTCACACCAATTCAATACCCACGCAGAGTGAGGTTCCATGACCCAGCCATGAATGAAAGCTGTAGACTACTGAGACCATTCTCCACCTCAGGGAAGACTAAGGCATCCTCACACAGGGCAGAAAGAACCGCTCACTAAGGCTACTGAGAGAGTCGTCATGAGAGAAAAATTCGGGAAGCTAACCTGATCATCCAGGAGAGTGCATCTTTTACCAGACAAGACAGCACTGTAGCATGCATATTCCAAAGTCTTCCCTTCTGCCAGCCAGCACAACTTCCCTGCTGCTCATCTTTGTTTCAGAAACTCCGGCTTAGCAACCATGGAGTGCTACATGCTAAGGCGCGTAGACCAAGCTGTCATCCACACATTACATTCAGACAGGCTTCGACACAGTGCATGCCACAGAGGTCCGCAAGGGAAGAGTAGCAGAGGCGTAAATTCTCATCTCTCTAAGACATCTGACACTTGCATCAGTTTCAATCAAACTGAAATACCGGGAGGGAAGCACAACTACTGCACACCACAAACTAGACAAAGGAGTCCAACTGATAATAACAGTTGTGATTAGGAGGAAAACAGGTTACATGTTTAAACGATGTGGCCTTTCAAATACAAGGTGTCTCCACAGCAGTTTATAAATGTCAGGACATACTACAAGCACGCTGTATGTAAATAACATTAGGAAGAATGTTACCCATAGTCATCACAGAAGGCAAGAACTGAACATTTCTCTGTGATGGCTGACAACGCCTATGTCCAACTGGCTGCTACATGCCCTGCAAGGCACTTAAAAGGTTTAATCACCATCACTGAGAGCCCTAAACATCAGTGAGTAAACACAGGCATATATGAATGAGGTATGTTCCCAGCACAACTGGCTGCAAATATGCTGCCAACAGGTAAAGACAGACAAATTCTGGTCAGGCCTGAATTGCATCCATTCAAGGAGCAGGGTGAGAATACTTAACTCACAGAACAGGCCAGGCCCCAAAACAGTGAAACTCCTGTTGCCTTTTTATTTTTATTTTTTTTTCTGTTTCTCCTAAATGTTTACCATTAAGTCATATGGCACAATGTAACACCCCATAACATGGATGAATACCTCTCAGACTCCTGCCTTGGAGAGAGCAGAAAGTGAATCTGTTTCCGTCCAGGATCTATGTCTTTAGATTCCACTCCTGTTCTATGTTTTCCCAGGCAAGCTGGAAAGGTTTCCATGTTCAGTTCATGTTGGCAGTCAGGCCACTGGACGTTCTTGGCAAAGTAAATCCCAGAGAAAACTGGAACACCTTTCCAGTTTTCTTTTCCATTCCTTACTTGGGATTGTGCACGTTTAGCTGTTCTCATTCACTGCAAGTCTAACAGGCAGAAAGTAAAGTTTAGGCCTGGTTGTTCAGAATTAAAGACTCTCTTTTTTCAGTATAAAAACACATAGGCAGTTACATTCGTAAGTACATGTGGCTTTGCACCAAAGACACCAGGAGCTTTAGCACTGACTAGATCAGAGGTATAAGCTGACTGAAACAGAGAAAAAAGTTTCCATGAAAAATAAGGTAAAAAAAAAAGACAAACAACCACACACAAAACAGAAACCCCCCCAACCCCACCTCCCCTCCCAAACCAAACAAGTAAACAACAATGAACCACACACATCTGTAAGGAAAATAACCTAGCAGACTATGTCCTGACAAAAGCAGGGGCTACAATACATGAGCTAAAATTTTAGGATTCAAGCAGTCTCCACACTCTGTAGGTTCCTGTCCATGCCTCCCCCTCTGTCCCAAAACAGACATGCTTGCACAGAACACAGCAAACCACAGTAGGAGCTGGGTAAGCTAAAAATAACTGGCAAGAGTGTTATTTTATAACCGAGAGCAGTGCCCTATTCCATTTCACTGATCATCTCCACACAATGCATCAGCATAACAGCACAGAGGTGGGATGGAGCAAATGGGACTGTTCAGGTCAGCACTACTGCTGTGCTCAAACTACAGCCTTGGTTTCATTTCTAAAAAGAAACCTAGTAACAAAGCCTAAAAAGGAAACTGCATGTACTAACGACATTGGGAGGGGTGCTTCTTTCATATCTAGTGTGGCTCTATCATTTGTCAGGTGAATGGATAAAAATTCCAACCATGATCAGCATACTATTTACTATTTTGTTCTTCACAGTTGTCTCAGAGTTTTGCAGCCACTTCAAACAACATTTGGCAACAGGAATCTCCAGAGAAGTAGAAGAGATTAGAAAATTAATAGAAACAAAATGGACCAACTGCCTCAGCATGATCTGTTAACAAAAAACCCACAATGTATATATTCCATTTCCTGTATTTAACTAGAGCAGACCAAAAATCCTGCCATGCAGAGAGGAAAGCGCCTGTTAAAACAAGAGTTTAACTGAACTGACAGTTTTGTGAGAAGGGAAGGGAGGAGCAGCCCTAGGCAGCAGGGGGTATTAAAGTCTATTCAAAAAAACAGTAAGCGTGTCTGGTACTATTCTGTTTCTAGAACTGCAGCCTCTTTCAGGATGAGTTGCCTTTTTTTTTTTTTTTTTTTTTTTTTTTTTCCCCCCCTTACTAGAGCAGCTAGGACACTAAGAAGCCAATACAACTAGCCACCATTTTCCTGTTTACACCGTAAATCTAGCCATTGACATCTTTCTTGTTACATTGTAAAAAAATAAGCTATTGATTTACCATCTTGGCCCAGAACAAGCAACCCAAGCTAAATGCCTTGCTAGGCAGATGGCTCTGCCTACACCACTAACAACCTTTTCTGAACACAGCTGCTGCCCAAGCTCAGTATCTTCCTGTCATCTGGCTGGAGAAGAAAAAAAAAAAACAAGTTTTGTGTCATTCATAAGCATGTCAAGGTAGTTAAATAAACTTTTTAAATTATTATTATTAAAGATGCTGAAGGTAAAACACAGCTCCCTATCAGCATTAATAAACACTATCTACTCCCCATCTCTCCCTTGAAACTACTAGGTAAGATGAAGGTAGTTGGGGTCACACGTCAAGGTTCTTTCTGGGCTAGGAAGTTCTCACCTGACAAACCATACCACGTTACTTCCAAAACTGTGTACTACTTTTACAGAATCTGCTTTTAGAAGTTGAAGTCCGCTTCTAATTTATTCTTCACAATTATCATAATTTAGAAAAACATAATTCAAGACCAAGCAGCACATTGATGATGGTCAGAGTTCTCAGAGAAGCTGAAGAGCGGATGAAAGACCTCTCCGTCTGAGCTCACAGTGTACTTCATCAGCCACCATAATGCTGTCTGACACTTCAGCATCATTGACTGATTCATTGCTGTTCAGATTTTATTAAATATGGAATAAGAGGAAGCTTATTTTGGTAACACAGATGTGTTACACCACCATTTCATTAAGCCCTGCCATCCCACAGCATCAATGAGCCAACAAGGGATTCTGAAACCATGCCAAAGGGAAGCACTAAAATGCCAATGAATTTAATCCAAAGGAAAACAGGATGACACCGGTCCCAAGTAAGATGCAACAATTTATGTAGATGATGGTGTCCCCCAACAGCTTTCTTCTGTACCCCAACTTGTACATACAAAAGCAGAGCTCTGGCACAGACAGTAGGTCTCAAAGCAAACAATTAGAGTTTTTGTGCCCAGCAAGTCACAAAGTAGTTTCAAACAGTAACTTTGCACCGAGGCCAAGAACTGAGCTCTTGTGGCTCCCTAATTCTTCAAGGGCAGCTGTGGATATGCAGAGGCACACAGACCCAGGCAGGATCACAGCCCAGCTGCCTGTGCAGACAGCTGTGACTGCCACACACACACTTTTTCAAGGGTACTCAGAAGCTGTAATTCAGATCAGTTGGTGCAGGAGAAGAGGGCAAGGCAGGAGGACTGACCTGTGACAGCTCTCTCTGCTGCAGGCCCTAGAGAAGCCTTTGCACTGTTGCTGTACTGCAGATGATGTAGCTAAAGATTTGTCATCAGTAAGGATTCACTCCCAGACAAGTCTCAAAATAAACAGGTTTTTGGGGAAGGAGAGCCCCCACACCACACCGTCCTGCACAAGATCTTCTATTTCTCTAGTGGTAAAGGAAGCTTGTTAGGGAAACACTCTGGACACAAAGTGTCAAGAAACACAAAATATATACACCAAGTGTATATACATACATGCATATATATACACACACACACACCCCGGTCACAGCAGAAAATTGATCAATTGTCCCAGCTATCTGGAAACAGGATTTGGCTGTGCCAAAATATAGGCTAAACCCAAGGAATCCACACCAGACTCCTACAGAACAGTCTGCACAGCAGGATAAGCTGTTAAAAGATTAACCAGTACATCATGGACACTCATACAGAGCAGACACAGCCAATGATGATGCTTGCTGCTGTTAACACTTTCATTTCCAAATTCCATTGCTTAATAAAAACAGTTAAAGAGAGTCTGAGTAGCTAGTCCAGAGCATAATACAAGCCAGAAGTAGACCTAGAGAATTAGTTTACCCCAGAGGAGTTAGTTCAAAGCAAGAAAACTTTAAACAATACAGCAGCAAAAAGAAACACTTTCTCCATGTTGTTTTAGAGTTACTTTCTCCTTTTATTTCCAGTGGCATCGCTCTCCCCAAAGAGGGAGACAACCATTCTCCAAGATGAAGCACTGAAATTCCAGAAGGAGTGATAATCACAGTGGTCTGACACTGGCACTTAAGGCCTGCTTCTGATTTCAAGCCTGAAAAAAAAATAAACCAATCAATTATTTACCAGAATTACGACCTACTTAGCAGATAATAGCCTGGGATCTCCTCACTCCCCCCTTTGCAAGCAACATTTGCTAGAGAACAAAGCATTAAAAATGAAATTAAGTGGGAGTTGCTGGAACAGGGGCCGTCTTGCATGAGCTATCAACCACCAACAGTACCGCCACATCAACTGCTCATGAAGAGCCCCAGGCAGTTCCCAGCAGGGTGGTGATCAGAACCAGCTCCCATCTCCCATCATGTCAGGGACCAGTGAGCAGCTCATCCCTTTGCTCACTGCTGCTTAAAACGAGGGGCTTAAAAACATCTTGTGCTCAGCCAAAGCAATGAGCAGGCCTGAATGCCTGTGGCTGGCACCTGAATAGTGGCCATGGAAACCCTGGCTAGTAGATGGTCTGCATGAACTGACATTCAAATCTTTATTTTGTCAGGAAAAAGAATCTACAAATCCAAGAAACACTAAGAGAAGCTCTAAGGAGAGCCACCTACAGCTATAAAGAGAAAAACCTCATATTTTTGAGACAAAATCCAAAATCTTCAAGGGACAGAGCTTCCAAATGCCCTTTGTGTGGGGCAACAGATAATAGAACTTTGTGCCCAAATGCATTACAAGTACACATATGGTCTCAGCATCTTGACCAGGCACCTTAGAAAGAATAGAGACCTAAGTGATTCTTTGGCCTCAGTTAAAGTCAACAGAGGTGGGGAAAGATGCAGTCACATCAATTTGTATTGCACTGGAAGCTGGTTTCACCCTACCTACCCCCAAGCAACCAATTTAGAAATGGTGTCAACCTAAACTCCTTATATAGGCCAGAGCCATGTCCGGAAGCAGACAAAAATCTTAGATGAGATAAACTGCTTACCGGAAGGGGATCAATCGCTTGACAAGAGAAGAAACCCTCACAGTTATGCTCCCCCCATCAGAGGGAGAGGATCCAGGCCATGGTTTCTGACTTGACTGGACCTTTTTGGAAGGGAAAAAGATCAGCCAGGCACAAATACTCTGAACTGAGTAAATTGTACATACAGCTTATCTTTGTGCCAGTAACAGAGCCCACACCCAGAAGGATAGCTGCACTCCTCCATGCAGCACAGCTGTGGCCTGCTGGCTGCTCTAAAGCTTTGCCGCCTCATATCTTCATTCCTTTTATAGGAAATGTGTTTGTTTATTTTAATCTTGTCTTTCATATCATGTTTGTATGCAGTCAAATATTTTGAGTGAAAACTTCAGAGAAAACCCTAACCCTCTTTAAATGGAATAAACGTACAACCAGAAGCAAGTAAAACACAACAGGGGAAAAATAAAGGAACACTTGTACATCAGCACTATATTTAGATACTGCTTTACCAGGACTTTTACAGAAACTTGGAAGACGTGTTGTGTTGATGCTTGGTCCAGCCCTAAAAAGCTTCAAGCAATTTGACACAGCCCTGAAATAGAAGTTCTGACGTTTTAGACTGCAAGCTGCACAGAGCAGATACTGTTCCACTGCACAGTAACTGTTTTCTACAAAACCTCTGCACGCCACTATGTTTCCTGGATTAATGCTTCACTTTAATTTTCAGCAGCATTTTTAAACAGCAACTATACTGTCTGACAGACTCATGCACATTGACAGGTTTGAGATAACTGAAGAATTAGTGGGACAAGACAAGATTTCTGTCAATATTACTACAGCAGAAAGACAGAAACACTACTTGTAAGTTGCTATGTGGGACTAGCTATCTGATGTGCCAAGCAGGGTAACCACTCGCATGAAGTAGAAAGCTGGTTCCTGCCCCAAGAGTTGGGTTTAGCCAGAATGGAAGACAGACAAAGAAAAAAAAAAAAAAAAAAAAAAAACACCAAAACTTAACCTGTGATTTGTTTTACTTCCTCAGAATGGTACATGCCACAGTATAGATTTATTATAGTTCATAAAATACACCCACCCAGCACTGTGGGCACATACTATGTTATAAAAGCTGTATGTGGCAATGGAAATCCTGTTTGGAACATTACTACCACAAAACAACCACCACCACCTTCAAGGAGCTCCTTTTCTGTCCCAAACACTCATTTCTCCTCCTAAAAACAAAAAACATTAAAAATAGAAAGGGAAGGAAAGTATTTTGGGAAGGTGAATTAAAAGGGGAGTACTGGTAAAGGACATGGGGTTCAATTTTGGGGACCACCCTGGTACCTTATAAGACCAAGTAATTCATGAAAATAAGACTTAGACCCAAGCTACTTGAGTAAATTTTAGCCTAAATCCTTGGCCAAGAAGCTTTCAATCAAAAAAGTGTAGACTATAAAAACAGCAGGTGTTAAAGATGCCACAGAGAATGACATCAAGTAGTAATGGAAGAAACACAGTTCACACAAAAAAGAGATGACATATCCTCAGGCACTTTCTTCCTTTTAATAATCACAACCGTTTAAGTTGTTAGTTTCACATCAGCAACACGGGACTTGGGGACCACAAGTGGCTAGGCACAGAAGGAGCGATAGGAAGTGAAACATGCCTCTTCTGTCCTAAAATAAAAATGGGCTGGAGCTCAGTACCAACTGATCATTTCATAAAGGGCAAGCTGTCTTTTAACAGCAGTCTGGTAGAGATGAAAAATGATGGAGTAGCCTTATTTTTGTTTATGGGTTTGTTTTTAACAGATGGGAATGAGAGGAAAAGAAAAACTAAACAAGCATAAGTCATTTCTTCTGCATATTACTCCTGAATGTAGCAGCCAAGAAAAAAAACATGAAGTTTCATAAGCACCTGCACTGATGATCCATGGATATTAATGAAGCATGAGGATCCACACTCTGTCCAACTCTATTGCAAGATTAGGTACAGTTTCTTCTCTGCCTATGATTAGCATCTGATCTTGATAAATGGGAGGGAAATAAGAAGGGGGTAAAAAAGCACAGCTAACCCTTGTCAAAGAGTAGCAGCATGATAGCCTGGACATCACATAAGCTGGATGTCAACCAAAGGACTTGGTTGCTCAATCTTAGTCACTACGCTTACTCTTTACAAGTCACTACGGGACCTTACAACCACCAGGTCCCTATTCCAAAGCCTGGAGATTTAATTGTAAACTGAACCTGAAGTTAACTTAAGTCATGCACCCCAGCTGTTCTGCCTCAAAGAGGCACAAAGGGTCACAGGAGCAAAGGCAGTGAGAGTCTCAGGACCTGAAGTGCTCACACAAGGGACTATTTTAATAGAGAACCACAAAGTATTC